>JACCIC010000092.1:685000-922500 GCA_018907035.1 Sycobia sp. Sy_11 | reverse complement strand
AGGAGCAGGGGAAGGCTCGGGCAAGCCGCGTTTCAGCGTTTCTCTATCCTTGTCACATTCTACTCTCTCTCTCTCTCTCTCCCTCTCTCTCTCACTCTCTCTGTCTCTCTCTCTCCCTGTCTCTGTAGATTAAGCCCGTCCCCGGTCATATAACAATAATGAGTCAGGCACTGCTATTCAGTAGTATAGGACTGGGACTAATACGGCGAGCGGCGCGATGCGAGAGTGCAGACGAGACAGACGGACAAAGAGAGAGAGAGAGAGAGAGAGAGAGAGAGAGAGAGAGAGAGAGAGAGAGACGAGAGGAAGGGGAGAAAGAGCCACAGCCCCGGCGGCCGAGTTAACGAAAATAAACGAGATATACGGAAATAGAGGAAATTGCAGGGAGCAGTCGCGAATTCTGGTGGCGGATGCGGAAAGACGAGAACGAAAATAGGCGGAAAGGAGGCGGGTTGGAAGAAATGGGTTGGCGAGTGGGGGGAGGGGGTCGAGCAAGCCCAACCGAGCGGTTGGGGCGAATTTGATTTGCCCCTACCCCTGGCCCCGATATAATAAACGTGTGTGCCTCGCGGTTGAGTTGGGTCACGAGCATCGACAACGCACGGCAGAGGAGTCGAGGGAAACGACCGAGGAAATAAGAACGCGCTCATATATATATATATATATATATATATATATATATATATCAGATATCGCGCGGGCTAAAAAAAGGAGGGCATCGTTCGCGAAAGAATTCGGACGTTGTTCGCCTCTATAAGCGCGGCATCGTGTATCTTTTATCTGTCCGGTAGTGGGAAAGGGGGGGGGGGCTTCAATTGACCGCGTCATTTTTTGAGACGGGGGAGAGGGTGATGAGATAATTTAATCGTCGGTGTACGAAAAAGAAGGAGAGCGTCGTATACGATAAATGATAATTTTGAATTATCGATTGCATAATCAGAGATCTGATTAACAACATTTTTCAGGTCTCTTTAACTTTGCGCGTGTATTGACTATATTTACAGAAATATCAATTACTGCTGTAGCCTTTTTACTTACATATCTATACTGTATTTTTGAATCTTGAAGTTATGAAAACTACTGGAATCTTGTGCGTTCGTTCAGAGACTGTTTTAACACCGGGATATGGTAGTTTACAGACGTTTTAACTTGAAAACTATTTTACGATAATCCTTGGATTCATTTGGCTCTAAATATTATTATAATGCTGAACTAAAAAAAAATTTTCCGATATCAAGTAAATATTTGCTTGTTTTGCATTAAATATATCGCTTGCTAAAAGTAAGAAAATATGCACTAGATTCAAGACGACGTGGTCTGATTTAAGTGGACTCTTCTTGCATCAAGTAACCACTTCCTTCATTTAAGAAGATACCATTCTCGTTTAAGAAAATAATTTACTTGATGCAAAACAAGAGAATCACTGCTTGATAATGGACTTTTCTTTTTTTAGAATGCGTCATCAAGCTATATTTATATAAAAAAAATTAATGAAATTCCGTCAAATTACAAAAATTAATTAACATCGTACAATAGATCTGTCGTCGTTTGAAGATTTAGTATAGATTTGAGCAAATGTAGACCTGCAAGTAAAGTCCTGCTCGACTGTTTTGACACGTCTCGCTTGCGAATATCGCTTGCTAATTCATCGCTTCGCCACGTCGTCTACGGTATGACGAATACCGTAAGACGTTCGCATTCGATTTTGAAATCCGACGTTAATTTTATATGCCCGACCCCGTACTATATTTTTTTCTCGCTTTTAGAAATTCATTGAAAAGGAGAGTCCGTGCGCAGGCCACACGGCGCACCGGCAGCATAGAAAATTCAACTCCCAACCAGCAACGAAGGAATCTTTTCATCGACCCTCGCTCTGCATTTACTCGCGTACAAGGAAACACTTATCACCTTTTATATTTATCATCGAACGTACGAAAATTCTTATTATTAACTTTCTGCATTCGCTGTACGGATTTTAATGCAAAGTCAAATCTTTAACTTGTCGAGCTTCGTACTTATTTTTCCAAACGATGTCTAAGTCGAGCCATTACCTTGACATTCTCAAAGGAACGTTCCTTTTATAAAGATGGCCATACATTTGACATTAAACGTGGATCAATCTTCTTATTACTTTCGCGATCCAAATAATCGATCTCTCTCTGTATTATGCATCTTCTCGCGTCGACGATTCGACGAGATTGTTGGGATAGTCAGCGGATTTCTGGAGCTAGAGGATAGACGGGAAAAAAGCCCGATTTCCCGATTACGATATAAAATAGTATAAACACAATCGGCGTACGCGTTATGCCCCGGGGAAAAATAACTCATAGGCTGTACGTAATAATGCGCACTCCATCGATTCAGTCGCGCGCGCGCGCGCTGGCGTGTGGCGAAAGGAGCGGAGGGGGGATATCGAGTAAGTCAGACCGCGACGCGCGGGCAGCGACCCGCTCGAGAGGATCGAGATAAACGGCGAGAGAGAGAGAGAGAGAGAGAGAGAGAGCGAGTGGAAATTCAAACAAGAGCCGCGCGCCCCCCGCCCGCTCCTTCCTCCCCTCGACGCCCCCTTCGATCCGCTCTTTTTCCGAAGCACGTGCTCTCTTCCCCGGCCCTCCCCCCCCCCCGCTCCGTCCGCCTTCCTCGCTTTTTCCCGATCGCGCTTCGATTGAGTTATATACGCGCGCGGGCGCGTGATGCATGTGCCGCCGCTTGGCTATGGACGCGCGTCCATACGTACGTACGTGTGTACGTGTGCGCCGCTCGACGCGACCTTTACCGATTATTATCAAGGTCGCCTCGTGCGAGCAAGCGCGCGCGCGCATTCGAGCATCGACGTCCGCCGCCGGCTTTATTATTATGCCGCTGCTGCTGCTGCTGCTGCTGCTGTCGCTGCCGCTGCTGCTGGGAGCGAGCGAGCGCGCGCTGGCACGTACGGGATAACCGACTCTGTGTAACGGATGCGTCGTATAAGTCCCGTCCCGTTTTGCGCGAAGAAACCTGCGAATTTCCGGCCGTTTATTTATGGGGTAAAAACGAGAGGGATCCCGTGGGTGTGAATGTCTGCTGTATGGATGTACGCGTCTTCTCTCTCTCTCTCTCTCTCTCTCTCGCTCTCTCTCTCTCTCTCTCTTTCTCTCTCCCTCCGTATCTCGCCCGCCGTGACGCGTGGGCTATTTACGTCGTTGGGAGTCAGCGCTCGCCCCCCTTCTCCCCATCTCCCTGCAACCGGGGAAGACTCCGCGTGGACTCTGCGGCAATGAGTCATCGAGCCGTAGGCGTGGTGTGAACGCGAAGGCATGTATAATTATATATATATATATATATATATATATATATATATATATATATATATATATATATGTTACTTATATACAGTGGAAACAAGCGTGATTATTAGAGGTCCTTTTTAAATTTTTTTTTAGTAATGAAAACCTAATTATCTAAATATGTGTTCACTATAAAATAGGTTCCTTTGAACTTATTTGCCTGAAATAGCAACGAATTTGAATCTACCGATCTGATTGTCACTTTAATGAATAATAAATCATGGGGTAGGAGAGTAACCGTTAATTTAAATACTTAATGTACGTGGGATTTTCGAGCAAGACAGCATCTAAACATTATTTTGCATACATTTGATCATGGCTGCATAGTTGAAACAACATTATCAGAATAATTTTTCTTTAAATTTGAATTTATCGACATTTTTTTTATATTTTACCGTATATGATCGATCTCATAAAATATTCGACACATTCTGCAGTGAATGATTTTACGCCTCCGATCAAAGATTCTCTATAGATCGAAAAAATTTGTTACAAAATTTTAGCATGTTGAGGCGATCATTTCAATGTAAAGCAGGCTCTAAATTAACAATTAAAAATACAATTATAGATTTATGTTACATAATGCATGGATACCCACTAACGCCTAAGAATCCTAACAAGTCCCATAAAATTACCACTGTAATTTTTGAAAATTTACTGCGACCGCCGTATCCATCGTGACCTAGCCACGCGAAAGCTTCCAAAAACAAGGCCCCTAATTTAAAAATAGAAAAATGCTTAAATGCCATTTGCCAAACAGAAAATTCTTCTCATTCATTCACATCGCCGAACTAAAATCATAAAAAACAAAATCAGAAAATTAAATAAAACACTAATATTAAAATGATTAAATAAATAAATAATAAATAAAATAAAAATTAAAATAATATTAAATTATATATCTTAAATTATATATTTAAATTATATATGAAGTAAATTGAAATAATAATTAAATAAAAGTAAAAGTAAAATTTCAATTGTATTATCGAAGTAAAGAGCACGAAAACGATGTGCTTGGGAAAAAAATTTGTCTCAAAATTACTTTAAAAATAACTGATAGAGGACTATGTAAGTTGTCTACCATATATATCTATATATAATTTATAATGTATGTAGCATATATAATATTTATGATTTCGCCGGCCTATAGATAATAAATCAAGTTGTGGAATCGGTGCCCTAAATTTGGAACCTTCTGTATTTATAGGCGAATGCCCGTGTTATTCAATCGTCTATATATATATATATATACACGAATCGGACGGTGCGACGTCGATAAGCACGCGATCGAGCCGTGCCGGCCGCCTCCGCTGGGAGCACGGTCAAGGTGAAACGGTCGCGCGGCGGCGCCTCGCGCGAATATCGCATCGGACTGCATCCAACAGTTCCACCTGTTCTCCTTTTACTCTCGTCTTCCTGCCTGCATGGATTGAACTATATATATATATATATATATATATATATATATATATATATATGTATATCCATACATAAGCACGTCGCGCCTCCTATCCGCGTGCCATCTCGATCCGACCCCTCCCCCCCCCCACCCTCGATCGTGAATCAATCAGGCGTGCCGGGCAAGGCGGTACACGGCAGAATACAGCGCGCGTCTCCGAGATACGTGTACACGGGGACCCGCGCACGCTTATGCACATGCACGAGCCGCGCACGCTTCCACGGAGGCGTCCCCTGCTTTATAACTCGGTCTCGCGCCTGCCTGCGCGCCGCGTCCGTGTCGACGTATCGCCGGAGCCGATCGCGATTGTCGCACGAGGTTAATTAACCCGTTCTTGGCTCCGGTGCGCCGCGTCGCGCATACGAATGAGCCCGGCGGCGCTCCCGTGAACGTTTCGAGGCGCGCGCGTTTACGGACGCGTCGTAATTTCCGAAAGGGACAGTTGTCGCCGGCGAATGTAAAAAACAACGCTTCCTGATCTCGTTATTTCGGGCGATTTCTGAATTGAAACGAGTATTGTGCACGTTTTTGGAATTGTTTCGTAAACAATGAATAAAATTCTTCGTCACATTTGCGCGCATACGTTGATTACGGTAGTTTCGACGATTTTGAGCGTAAGCTGAACAACGTGTCAATGAAAGAACCGACGAATCGAGCATTTATAGATCGAAAAATATTGACGAAAGGCAGCAGTTGGAGTATTGTTGGTTGAGAAGGGGATATATTTTCCGTTCATTAGTTACACGTGCTTACTTTTTGTAATGAGATAAAACGCATCGATACGACGTAATCGTAGATCGCGACAGCGGCGGATTCGCCGTGCGAGGCCAAAAGCTACACGCCGACCGATCTGGCAATACTTCGTGGAACGTCCGGCGAGTAGATTGTTTTCGCGCCACGGCCCGTTCCGCGTGCGAAGAACAAGTACCGGACCATTGTCCGGTCGGGCTCGTCCGACCACTGCGCGGGCGCGAACTGCGCCGGATAACGCTAGACGGAGTAGATAACGCGCCGCGTTCGCATACTCTGCTAGTGTTTAAATCGTGTTTCTGCAGTGTTTCACGCGCCATATTCCAAATAATACGTAACGAACGTTGAATGTTAAAAGATTCGTCTGTTTCTGAGATATTTATTTATTACTGCAACCAGAAGTATTGTCTTTCATTGGGTTAAATGTAGTAGCGAAACAGTCGGTTTGGCAACAAAAAAAATGAACGTGTCGAATAATAATGACCATAACATTTAAAACGTCGATTTTTCTTTTATTAACAACGATTGAAATGTTTATCGCCCTAGGATCATTTTCCTTGAACCGTGATACATCCTTAAATGTGAGCTTTGCATACTGTTTCCGCTGGTCATTAGGTTTCGATCGAGGCTCTTATTTGCCATACACCCTGTTTTTCTCGCAATCGTGGCCGTCGATCCTCTGACAGAATCTGGATAAATCTTAGGAGGATGTTCCCGTGTATGCGACACATACGAGGGTTAAGAAACAACAAACAAACGGCGACATTGCCCTTGTATGTACGAAGTAGTTGTAATCGTCTTATGTCGGGCTACGGGTCGACGTAAACTGAGGAAGTATCCGGGCGATCGAGGCGAGACCCAGGGAGGAAGGGAGGACCGAGTCTCTTATCGGATTCCGCCGACAAGCATTCCCTATACATAGCTATATAGCACAATAGGTCACTATGGCGTATCGAAGCTGCCTCATACCAACTGCATACCTAAGACGGTCGGTATATCCAATTTCAATGCCGAACCAATCGCAATTTCAATTTCTCCTGAAAAAATAACCGGATTTACGCGTGCGTTTCTCATTCCATTTTTTCAGTTCAGCCATACTAACTGAGAATTTTTAAACGTCGTAATGATAATTCGTGTTGTGAAATTCCGAGTTTGAGTTTTTGATTTAATACATACTACATTTTCACTCGCCTAAAAATCCATCGGTTAATCTTGCCATTAGACAGATTTTCAATGTTCCTGCTATGGCAATCTGATTATATTTTATAGTTATCAACATAGCATTGTCTATGACTTCATTTTCGATAGATAAATGCTCATGAATGATTTAGATATCTGCAATTTGCGATATGTAAGCTGTATTATGTTTACGGTTTTTGCCAAACGTTAAGTGGGCTTTGTTTTTCAGTTAAGATTATTTTTCTGGATTTCTGATCTTCTAAATTTTGCGCATGAATTAGTTTATGTGCTTGGTATATGATAAACTACGTCGTACTATGTAACACCGATCAACGCATCGCTACGTACCTGACTAAACTGAAATGAATGGCCTTGATGGTCCTTCATTTACAAATTCCAATCGTTCGAATTGATGGAAAATCGAGACAACGCAATAAATATAAAAGTAATGCTCTTTTAGACGGGAAGGATCACTCGTATTTGAAAAATTCAACCGATGCTCAAATATTCACCGTTTCAAATATATATATCTACCCGTTTTTTCGGCAATAATACTTTTAACGATTCTTACAATTATTTTCATAAACTACTCCAGCTTTTAAAGATTCATCTATAAAATTAATTTGCGTTAAACAGATTTCTTAAGTTATTATTGTATTAAAAGTGAATTTGAATATTATGTTTTTTTTTAAACTACCTCTAATTCTTAATCTCTAAAAGAACTGAAAATTATCATCGATACGAATGCTGCAGGTTGTAAAATAATGAGAAATATCATCTATATAGATGATCGATTACACTAATGAATCGAAATTTGAAACAAATACGTTTCAGTAATAATATTAAATCTACTTTAATTATAACGATATATTACCACTTAATTATTACTAATATCATCGCGAATACAAACACAGAATCTACAAATGAAGCCGCGTCGTTTTGACATGCCATACCATTTACAGTGGGGTTCGCAGTTAATAAGCAACATAAAGAACGTATCTCTTACTCAAAACCAATTGTATATACGTAATAATAAAAATGATAAAAATTGATTATCGTTTAAACGATTGAAAACGGTAATTACTTGAAAATTAGGCGTCCGATTATAGATTGCCTATTCTTATCTTTTCATTTATAACTCGGATGAGTTTACTCGTTTGCGTCCGAATTAACATCCCTTTCATTTATACGTATACCTCCTGCTCGAACATAAGTATTTTAATATAATTTTCCTCTTTTCTTCGATTATATATAACGAATTGGTTTGACAAAATTATATGAAAATGGACCTATTTTATTAGTTTCATTTTCACTAATTCTCAATTTATTCATTTTTTTTTTATTATTAAAATTCATTTTAACTTCGAATTACGGTATCTTCGAATTCAGATTAGGTAATAAATATTCAGCAAATAAAAAGTACGTTCGAATAAAGATTCTACTACGTCCGAGTAAAACTTCTCCGATTATTACGACAATGTAAATTTTTTTTTTACATTACTATTACATTCATTCTGTAAGTTTTTCTTTCATTATGATTATTTTTTTCAATAGTGTTAAAATAACTAAATATCGTGTTAAAAATAGTAAAATTATTATATTTCGAAAAGCGTCCGATCACTGTGGGTACTTTACCTTACATAAGATCTTAAAGCATGAATTAGAATATTTTTTGGTTAAAATCTCTGGACCTCTGGTAGTACGCTATTCCAGCATCCGAATTTAGATTTATAGCGCTATATTATCAGGTGTCGATGTTTACGGTTCGCGTTGGCTATAACCATATATATATATATATATATATACATATATACACGCATAAAACCGCAACCGGATTGCTACGGGAGCTATGTGGGACCGGCTTTGGGGAGGGGGGCGTGCTGCTCGAGGCTGAGACTACCGCACCGCGTATCAAACAGGGTGGATGTATATATGTACGGACACCGACTGAGACGCGGCCGGCTTCCTCGCCCGCGCAGCCGACGATGCGGCTATTCATAGCCTCCATTGAGCGCGAGGATATAATTATCATTTGTGGTGTGTGTGTGTGTGTGTGTGTGTGTGCATGCGCGCGCGCGTTCAAGTTCGCGGGCATTTGGCTACATTTTTATTGGCTTGCTTGTATATGCGTACGCATGCGTGCGCGGCTATAGCTGGGAAGTATACGAAGCGACGTTAGCGAGGGTGAAAATTCTCCCTCGCGGCGCGTATCAACGGTTCCGATTTTAGAGCATTTCTAAGGTACAATCGAGGAAGAGGGGGAGGGGGCGTCGGATCGGAATGTTGCGGTCGGTTGGGTCAGCTCGAGAGATAGTTAGATAGATGTGTGTTTATTTGTATATATATATATATATGTGTGGAAAATGAACAATGTTGACAAAATTCTAACATTCTCAACAAAAAGAAATACATAATCCATATAGTTCGTGCAAATAAGTAAATCGCCGACTGCATTATCTGGGGTTACAAATTAGCTATTACTATTAGCTACAAATTAGCTATACTATTAATTATATATATCGTAATTGGAAAATTCAAAACAATACTTAGAAATTAATCGTAGTGCGTCGATCGGCGTCGATTTCGAAAGACGATAAGACAATCCATATTCAAAGTAGCACGCAAGAAATTACGGTAAGGAGAAAAATCTTAAAAGCGAAAAAAATAAATTATTTCTTCGGAGATAAAATGTCACCTCGTAAAAAACAAGGAGCCATATGTCCCGTTTTCTGATTATTTCAAGCTAGTGCTTCAAGCGAGAAAATATTCTGTCGAGTGCCTGCTGCGAAGAATGTTCGTTTTTCTATAAGCCCAAAATTCAAAAGTTTTCCGTATTTTCTCGTATAAAAATGTATTTTTCAAATTTCTCGAATTTTCTAGGTATTGCGCAAATCATTTTTTCTTTTAATCTTTATCAAAGAATTTTTACACTTGTAGAAAGAACACGTGCGCCTAAATACGCGTACTCATGCGTATACGCGTACGCGTAAATCCTTAAAAAGCTCTACATTTTTTAAAATAATTGTCAATTTTCATTTTTTTATTCGTAAAATTTTTGTCTCGTCTTTCGTGCAAATTGTCCAAAATCATTATGTAAATCATCAAGAAAAAAAGAAAAATATAAAAAAGGAAAAATCGGCTCAAAAGATGACTAAACTTTCGTATATGCAACTTCGTAACTGCTCGGATATAAGTATCAAATCTGATTTTTCACGCATTTACTTTTGTTGCCCATTAGGCCAGTAGTTTAATGCTTTCCGAAGATCAAAGCTGCCATTGAGGCTTCTGATTATGTACGTATACTTTTTTTTTATTTCTCTCGCACCATCCGGCAATCGGACTCCAATTCACAGTCGTGAGCGCGTACATATGTTGCACCAAAACGATGCATAAGGTATTCGTCGAGCGGCGCCCTTGAAGATCTCGACTTGCCATTTATGGATCTGAGGCCGCGGCGGGCCGACGGCGACCATCGCTCGGCGATTGGCGAACGCCAAACATTCGTCGAATCTCGAACCTCCCTTGATCCGATGCGATATTGGGTTGGTCGGAGATTGGCGGGTGCTTTGTCAACATCAGGTGCATACTTTTGTAGTAATCGTGCTAACGCGGTAATGGAAAAGTTTATTCATAAAAGTTCGATATTTGGCATTAATGTTAATTGCGTTCAAGTGTATAGTGTTTGTCGAGGACGCGTGTGTGTGTGTCTTCGCTTCGGAAATTTTTCTCAAGCTGTCTTCATTCGCAATACTAACTTAAAGGCATGAGCATCCGCTCATCTAATTAAATAAAATCAAACATTTTTAGTTTAATTATCGAAAATTCTGAATCAGTGTTAAAAAGTTGCTTCGGGGTTGAAAACCAGTCCAGATGTTACTCAAAGAACAATTTTTTTTAAACACGATAAAAGTACTTAATTGCGAAATTAGACGAACCTCGATTTCCATGTTAAACGATTCAATATATTGGACGCGGCTTATATTTGTCTGCCGTAAAATTGTTTAAGGGATGAAAATCAAGCCGTTTATTTATGGACAAAATATTTATGGACAAAATAGTTACTTAGTAATTTCGTTCCAATACCATTTCAGTCACGAATTCAATTCTTTCCCAATCGAGGAAAAACATTATTTTCATCCCTTAGACGTGAGCGATTATAAATTCTTAAGACAAATGCTAAACCCTGTTTTTTTTTCTTTCAAAAAATAAATAAAAAAACAAACGAACGAGCATTGGAGCATTATGACAATATAATTGCACTGATTCGAGAGTCGGCGGAGCTTTGCTCTCGTACGACGGTTGGCTCGCGCTTTTCCCTCATTGTCGGGCTTTCTTCAAACGAGCCCGGCAAAAAGAAGAGTTGGAAAAAGGCACCGGCATAAGATGTAAAGCAGCGTCAGTGGCAGCGGTACGGTTGGCGAGCGGCGGCGCGGCGCCAGCCAAGTTCACCGACATACGCCCGCGCCGAAGCCAAAACTAAATCGGGCCAAAGGTCAAAGGAGCGTGAAAGCCGGAGAGCGGGCGCGGCGAGGGCGGCGGGGCTGGCGGGGTGGGAGGGTCGCTCTTTAAAAGGGAAAATTCAGGGCACAAATGCGTCTCCGCACTTTTTTCTCCCCCTCTTCGTCGACGTCGCTTCTGTGCCACCTGCCTCCGTCTCTCGCTCTCTCTCTCTCTCACTCTCCCTCTCGCGTCTATATAATACCTGCGGCTTGGTAAACTGGGAGGGGAGGGCGGCGTATACACACGACTTTCTAACACGCGCGCGGCGAATCAATTGCGGGAGCGCGGGCGGACGTATTTTACGATCACCCCATCCTCCCATCACCTCCTCCGTTTCGCACGTATACAAATACACGTAATACGACACGTGTATATGCATATATGTATGCGGGAGCGTCGCCACACGCCACGTGAGAAAGAGGCGCGCGGGCGAGACGGCGAAGGGGGGCTAGAGAGTGCGGGGGAGGGTGAATGGGGGTGGAGAGGGAGAAAGAGAGAGAGAGAGAGAGCAGCGGCGGGGAAATTTATCGCCTCTGTATCGATCTCCCGGCGCGGCGCGGTGCCTTTCAAGGCCAATAGAACCCTTTTGCGGTTGAGTACAGAGATAGATAGAGAGAGAGAGAGAGAGATAGAGATAGAGAGCTTAATCGCCACACCGGTCTTCGATATATCTATATATCTATATGCTCGACGTCGTAGAACAGGCGGTTCCGGCGCGTCGATCCGATGACGATTTCGCGCGTCACAGCTGGCGGCGCGTAAAAGAGCGGACGAGAGAAAGGGGATATCGATTTGCCACCATATACATGTATACCAAGCCTTTCCAACACACACACACACACAAACACACAGCGGGTTTTCCTCTATTCATATAACATATATCTATATAAGGTGTGCCGATACAAGAGAGATGGATATGGGGATGTTAGGAAAGATTTCGAGCACGTATCCACGAGTGGGTGTCTTTTTTTTTAATTGTTCATTTTCGTGAATTCAATTGTTGGACCTATTCGAATTTTTGGTGATAATATACGCGACAGACAGACGTATAATTATTTGTAACGGCGAGCATATGGAATGATAAACAATGCTACGACTACGTTACGACAAAGATTTGGTCTCTAATTACGCGAAAGCGCGAAGCTACGATGTTAGGGCGTAGGTCGATCTTCCACGCGCATTGCAAAAAGTTACAAAGCGAAAAACGCGTAAAGTAAAAATAACGGAATGCGCGCGCTTGCGAGCCATATATATAATATGGCCAGATCGTCCCGCAAGTACGAGGCGAGGGTGGAAAAAATGCACCAAATGGAAAAAATGACCGAGTCGCAGCCGTAATGCATAATATACTTAAAACTGTCATATTCGTGCGAAAGGATAGGAAGCACGTAGCTTCGTGAAATCGAGCCGATGCAGCTGCGTTCCCGTTCCTGCCTTATTCGTGCCGTAATGAAGACAGGTCGCGAAACGTCGGCTTGGTCCGTCCAACGATTTCGCGCGCGCTCGCCTCGTTCGAACGGGCTGCGAATCCTTTATCCCGGGCCCTCTGCCTCGGCACTCCCGAATCGCAAGACCGACGCGAGCGGAGAAGTGACGCTCGCGATATTACGGAGAACGCGGCGCGCACGTTATCGCGTACTAATGAGGCCGCGAAGTCAGAATCGGACTTGAACGGATCAATTATCTGGTAACGGACCGATCGTATTATCGTATCGCGCCACACGCCCTTCGCCCAGAGCGCGCGGAAATTCGGGCAGAAATTTTGGCGTTCTGTACAGCTGCGCGATAAATGTAGACCATAGCTCTTTCTATTAAATGGGAGAGAGAGAGAGAGAGAGAGGGAGAGAGGGGGAGAGAGGGCAAGAGAAAGTGACAGAGACTATGAATGTCGAGGCTACAGGATAATATATTATTTTCTTTTCAGCTGGCCGTTGCGCAAGGGACTCTCTAACTCTCTCTCTCTCTCTCATTGCATAACACCTTACCATATATCCTTCTTAACCTTTCATCTTAATATGAAGAGTTTTAGTTTATGTTAGTCATTCGATGGCTGCGGGGGCGCATACACTTGAATATGTTATTAGATAAGAAATTACCCCATCCCTCTTTCTCACCCTCTCTCTCTCGTACTTTCATTTTGATTGTAAGCAGGAAAATTGGAAGTATCGCGTGGATAAATCTGAAATTAGCAATTTGAGCTTTCTCACGCAACCCGTTTATAGCATATATACATATATGAACTGATCACGCAACCCGTAAGAGGTTATGGATAGAGGATCCAAAAGGTTTTATATGTATACGTTTTATATGTAGCCATTGGGATTTTATGAATATAGAAACGAATCGATCCGGCTGGGCGTTCAAAATTTCCCAAAATGTCAATATTCGTCTTTTCTAATCTTGCCGACGCAAATTGAATGCCGAATCCAGAAAGATACAGTGATCGTCCCAAGTGCCAATGGACCTTTCCTCGTGGCCTTGACCTCTTCCGCTTCCGACTAGCCACGGGCGAACAAAGTCCAGAGTGCAGCGAGACGCTTTGACGGAATTTATTGGCTCGGTCGCGCCCTCGCTGCTGTATATATATATACACGTCTACGTATCCCAAGCTCTACCTCGCGGGAGCGCACATCGTCCGCGACCGGAGAACCTGTTGCCGTAGACAGCCTCTGACTACAGGTGCACACACACACACACACACACACACATACACACACTCACACATGTGGGCGCCTACCACAGCCGCATAGTCGACGCGTCGGATTCACACAGCCTCGTCTGCCCTTCGTCGATCGGACCTTTATAGCCGTGACAATGGGGTCGTGTGCTCTTTCATTCGTACGGTATACGCGTACACTATGTATATATATATATATATATATATATATATATATATATATATATATATATATGTATATATACACATATATAGTTGAGGATACTGCATCAGGGCGAGAAAAAGATTATTGTTCGACTACACGACCACGAGACTGATTCGCGGAGATGTATCGAGAACGACCGGTAGAATTTCACCTAGCGACTGCTTAAAAATTTTCACATCTCATGTGAAATAATTAGAAAATTATTAAAAATAAAAAATGACACGAGCCCAAAAAATGATTCGAATCCTTCCCCGTTTACTTTTATTATTCTCTCGCTGGAATATAATTTATTCGTTATAACGCCTATGTAAATCCGTATCCTTGGGAATCCGAGCAAAGAATTGCATCTTCTTTGGGATAGAATTTAAGTTAATTAATCGATTCTTCCTTTGGCTTTGAACACCACGTAGATCGAAGGATCTGGGTGATACGCATCTTGGTTGAATCATCGAAAATATATGTGGTCTCGAGCGTCATCGACCAATTCAGTTGAACAATTTCAATACCCTCCCAAGATTCGGACGAGTATAAATGATAAACATGATTTACGATCGACAAATTGAATAATCATATTATATATCGTAGAATATATAAAAGCGTCGAAGAATTGCACATTAATCGAAAAGAGTATCATTCTGCGTCTACCAACAGAAGCTCGTCAGTGTCCCCTTTCATTTCGACACTTGCCTTCGTATTCGTAATAGTTCTCGGCTTTAAAAACGAATTATATTCCCCGAAGCTAGGGCTCCGCCTCGTTGATTAATCGATTCGCGATTGCGCTTTCAAGACGATACGAGAACAGGGAAGAGAGGAAAAAGAAGAAGAAGAAGAAGAAGAAGAAGAAGAGGATAAGGAGGAGGAGAAGGGAGAGGAGAAGGGCGAGGAGGAAGAAGAAGAAAAAGGAAAAACCGAGCCAAAATCCGATCGGTCGCGCTCGCAGCGTTTCGGGTGACGGGGGCTGGGAGGAGCTGCATACGGATCGAGATAAACGCTTGCCCCTCCCCCCCCGGGCCTTTCTCGGTCACTGGGTCGCGCGGGGGGCGGGGGCGAGCTTCGAGCTTACATAACTCATCCATTCATACGTTCAACGCGGGGTATCCGATGTCCGCGGCGCGCGTTGCTCACGCGAGGCACCGAGGGTGGTCGTGGAAGCAGGAGGATCCCCGAGCTGAGAGAGAGAGAGAGAGAGCGAGAGAGGGGGTGGGGTGAAGAGATCGGCGGGGGGGGAGGGACGGAGGGCGAGGTGGAAGCGAGGCTCTCGGTGGATCGATCTTCGAGTGTCGTCGATTTCATCGCGGCAAAACGGCGGCGGATCGCCACGTGGTCCGTTTTAGCCAGTCCGCGATCCCATGCGCCTGCACGACGGTTGGGCGATTCGAGGAAATCGGCGACGTCGCCCGAGTGAACGAGAACGACGTAAATGCACGCGGGGTCGCACTAATTATCATTGTCATCGACGTGCAAATCAAGACAACGCCGTCTTTATTGCATAGTAGATATGGTTGGTACGCGCGCGCGGCCAATGCGGCGAAGTCCCCTCGCCCCTCCCCGCCCCGGAAAATCCCTGATAAATCGACTCCCACGGGTTCAAGGTGCGCTCGAGCATTCTTTCCTCAGTGCGCACATTCCATCCGAGACGATTGCGTGGGGAGGGGGGAGGGGCGAGCGAGGGGGAGCGGGGTATAAATCCACGACAGAGCCGAGAAAGGGCGAGGGTGGGTGGGGGATATTTGGCCCGAGTTCCTTCAACTCTGCCGCGCTGACCCAGTTGTACACGCGCTTGGGGGGTGTGGGAGTGCCGGAGATAGGGGGGTTATTGTGTTCCGAGTGCATATATATATACGCGCGCACGTCTGGGCGCGAGGATATAAAGGGACGGCGTGGGAGAGAGGGGTGGCATTTTCCCTTTCGTTCGCCTCGCAAATATCGGCGCCCGCCGGGGGAGACGTATATGGCCGTGGCTATAAGGAAAGGTGAGGGGTGGGGGAACCGGGGAATCGCTTTGCGTCTAGGTGTGTAGAGGCTTCCCCGCGCTGAAACGGAGAGGGCGAATATAGCCGGTTTACTACATGTATGTATATCGTGCCCGCCGCCCTCGAGAAAGAGGCTTTTCTCCTTTATGTATGCGCCGGAGAAGACTTATTTACGTATATATGTGTCTATATATATATGTATATATATGTATAAATAAACGGGGGCACGGGTGTGCTACGCGTATGCCTGCACCGTCTCTTCCCCACTCGGCTCACGAGCCGCACACACTCGAGCCAATCGTTCGGAAGGTCGGTCGTTTCGAGGGATTTCCGCGTGCCCCGCTGAGCGCGAATTTGTATTATGTTATATATATATATATATATATATATATATATATATATATATATATATATACACGTAATACAAGTGTAAAACGGAGAGGGAATTCACGAGCGAAAGTTTTATTATGGAAATGACGGTGCGTATTGAGGTACAGGATTTTTGTCAATGCAGTAGTGAAACAGATATCTGTATATTCATCGAAAATCATGGTTTCTCTTTTCCAATTTTCTCATATAAAACGTTTAGAATGATTTATATGTTAATTTTTTTTTATATTAACGTTAAGTCTGGTCAAATTATATCAATCGTAATTGATAATAAATGAATTATTGACAGAAGCAATAGTGTTCCTTTATTAATATTCTCTAAAATACATTATGTTAGTACAGCTAAAACAATTTTAGAACATTGAACTGCCAGTCGAATCCCTACAGCTTTAGAATACTTCGGCATCAACTGAATTCGATTAAAATAGTACATTGATTTCATATTAATGTACGAAAAAATTAATATTCTTTTTTTTATTAATATTAATTATGCTAGATTAATAATGCGCAAAATTGATAAGTTTGAAGAGTAAATAGATTCGATAAATGAAAGTACATATAATTATAGTTTTTAAATATTTAATAATCACCTGTAACCAATTCTTTATATTCTATAATTATTTCCATTTATGTATTTTAACAAAAAACAGCTTTTTCACATAAACGATCGATTTTTCAATGATTCGACTTTATTTATCTACTATGCTTCGTTACTATTTTATTTGTTCTGGGGTTACAGATAGTTGTTTTTAATAAAACCCACACATATATAATTCATAGATTTTCAGTTGAACAATTATTTTAAAAAATTTTCGTTATTTCATTGGAATTATTATATTAAGCTATTTACTCTACGCACACATAGTAGCCAATGTATTATTCGATTTTTAAAATTGGGCAAATTAATAAAAGAACTGGGTTTGGATTTAAGATTAAGAATACGAAATTAATTATAATTATAATAAATCGAAGTTAAGCTTACGATAGATAGAATAGATTTTATATAAAGGAAAATCAGCTTGATCCCTTACTAATCTTTTATACGCGCCTATGCATTATATACTTTATATAATTTTTTTAAGTAGAAATTATATACAAGAACATACTGAATCTCTATTTGAAAAAAAAGAACATAAACGCGAGGAAGGCTATCTCATTCATTAAACGCACGATCCGAAAAACTACTCTTCTACAACTTGTAAACGAAAGATCCAAACGTTGCAACGAATTTCGATTATATTGATATTTAACGCCTTAAAGAATTTTTTTTGTCATATCAGACAATATCAAGGAGTTTCTCACCATTACGCCTAATGTCAACGTGATTTCAAATTATTTTAGTAACGGGGTTGAGTAGTCCCTATCCATAAGATCCCGTGATTTTTCACTGTCAATAATCGCTCGGTTTGTCTAGAAAACAAAAACTCCTCCGAAAGCCTCGTATCGTCCCATTAATGGTGAATCGGCAATCGTGAAAAGCGAATCGCGGCGGCTATTAAAAAGAAGAAGAAGAAGAAGAGGAAGAAGAAGAAAAATTCAGGGCTGACGATAATAAAATGAAAGAGAATAGCAGAGCCCTCGAACGGGACGCGAGAGAACGAAGGCGGGAATCCCGTATACGTACGCATGCATGCATATAAGGAACCCCCGGCACGCCGAGCGATCTGCATATATAAATGTATATATCTATATATACGTGTGTGTACCTGGCCGCTATTATTCGAGCCTCGGGTGCACGAGCCACGTGCTACCGCGACCTTGATCCGCACGGCGCGGCGGTTCGTGCCCTTCGTCTCCCGTAAAAATCCCAAGTATTTGTTATTCGAACTCTCCGGGCGGGCGAGGGCGCCTTCGAAACTGCTGCCGGAAGGCGAGCGGGGCGGGGTGGAGGCGGAGGAGTAGAGGGAGATGGCGAGCGCGCGCGAAACCGCGCAAAACGGCCCGCGGGCGGCTACAGGTGCGCTTTACGGGCGGAGAGCGAGACGGGGAGGGGGGAGAGCTCACGCTCGGCGCGCCCGCTCGCGGGAATCGAGGAGCGGCGCCACCTGTCAGGTGACAGAAGTTATAGAAGAATGCCGCGCCGACTGCGGATCGTTCTACTGGAATGCCCAAGGGAGCGCGGCCGCTGCTCGTTCCGTACGAGGCGCGGAAAATGATTTACGTGGCGCGCGCGGTCGGATTCGTACGGAGATGGATCGGATGGAGAGTGCGGCAATGCGCTGGTAGATATATCGATACGATTTGATAAAATCACGCCCGATACGTCGGATCTGATAAATAAGCTTCGACGATAAGGCGCCTCGTTGCTCGTGAAGGAAATGCCGTAATAGTGCATCCTGCACAAGAAAAACGATTTAACAATAATGTATATTCGAGTATATTCGTCGATATGTATATTCGTCGATCTTTCATTATTATTGCAATCGAAGTTGATATTGTCATTCGAACATTTATAAGACATTATAGTAATTCTGTTGAAAGCTTTTGATTTGAATTTTTTCATCGCAGCTCTTTCCTTCCTTTAAATCGTCGCTTCAATTGACATTTTTGAAAGATCGCGCGAATAAATTTTAATATTTAAACAGATAGCACGAGGTGCGGTAGAAAAGTCAGGTGATAATTTTATCGTCAAAAAATCCATTGTTTCAGTTCTGAAAACACTTTTCTGGTTTATTGCTTTTCAGGAAAAATTTGAGCTTTTTGGAGGCGGGAATTTTTATCTCTTCCATTCCCGTAAATCACCGCTCTCTTGTGGGAGCGAGGGGAACGAAGCGACCGTTGGCCGCGAGCGCGAGCAAACACGAGCCCGCCGCCGCTATTCCAGTATCCTCGACGGCCTGTAAGTCCATAAATTAACAGTTTTTTCCGAAAGAAGCCTCTTCGCCCCTTCATTGGTTTTATTCGTCGCCAACCTGCCACGAGTTTCGTCATTGGCGTTTTTAGATTTCTCGGCTACCGAGGAGAGCTCGAATGATTGGAAAATATAACTTTTATTCGAACTCCACTCGCGACGCGTCGCTGTCAGCAGCGTATGCGCTTCGTGTCATTCTATTTATTAACGCAAATTTTGATGCAAATACTTCGATCTATGATCGTAAATCCAGATTTTTTCTTTCTATCAAAAAATCACCATGGACAAGTAACACTTGCCACTTTTTATAGCTGTCGCGAAACAAATATACAATTACTGCGTAGCGCAAACTGTCAATACGTGCTCGGAACGATTGTACATCAATGAAATGAAAAGAACGAAATTATCCGTAAGTATTCCACGAGATTCAAAAAAAATATAGTAACCTTACTTCTTGAGAGTATCTTATTCTATAATCTTATTCTACTTCGATCTATAAATGTATAATAGCTATAGCTCATATGTGTATAAACATAACGAACAAATTTAATAAGAATCCAGAAATTTCCGTACAAATTACGGAACATCATCCGTTCCGCACCCTCTCGTGTGTACCCTCCTCGCACCCGAAAGCTCCCCCATCCCTTGCCCCTCCATTTGCCGTAGCGCGCCGATCGTCTTACGAAGCCCACGATGCGCGCGACCCTTCGCGGCGAACTTTCCCGTGAGCACACGCCAATTTCCGACCAGACCCGGCACGAGCAACAACCGCGTATACACGTCGAACTATCGATCGCTCGCGTATTTCCGCATCGGCATCCGAAAGAGCAACAGGGGGCGCGAGGTAGTTAGGCGGGGATGGGTAACGAGGGAGGGGGGAGGGTAGGGCTGAGGTGTAGAACACGCCTCAAGATCCGACCGTGAAACCTTAACCCCGCCGCATCGTGGCTCTACTCTCTCTCTCTCTCTCTCTCTCTCTCTCTCTCTCTCTCTCTCCCTCTTTTCAGATATGTATATACATACATATAGATCTATATGTATATATACACGGGAGGAGCCGGCCAGGAAAGGGGAGGGGGTCAGCCTCTTATACACTCTCGAAATGGCTTGGTAACCTACATTAGCCGCGGGTCACCCCCGACCCCTTCCCCCTTCGTCGCTTCCCGCTACTCACGAGAGGCGAGCGTTTATGTAATGGGGGCGTGCGAGCGCAAATGCGTGTGGTTGGGGAGGGAGGGGGGGAGTCTGTTGGTACCCCTCCCATCCCCACACCCCAAACTCCCGCTCCCTCTGCCTCCCGAGGGTTTAAGGTTTATGAATGGGAGACAGCGCTCTCCGCGCTTCCTCCTCCCTCTTCTTCCTCCGGCTCTCGCATATTATACGTTATATATATATATATATAGCGCGTAAACGTGTAAAACGCCTCGTGCCGCCTCGTAGTGCGCAAGTGTATATAGCCGTGTATGGATGTGTATGGGTGTATGTAAATGCGCGAGTGCATGCATAAACAGAGCTTCGGTTCTGCGCTAGGGTGAGGGGAGGTCGAATGGAAAAGAAGGGTTTTCTTTTGCCGTCTAAAATGGCTTTTTTTTCTCCTTCTTTTATATCCATAAGGGAAACAACTCAAGGCTTTTTGAAAAATACAACGAAAATTTGAATACTATTATTTAAACTACTATTAAGCTAAATGCTGTGACTTATGCTTTCAATCATTTAATGACAATAAATATTTCTTGTTATTTAATGTAATTAGATGTTTTATTTGATTTGATGATCACTATATTTTAATTTAACGGTAATCGGTAATCTAATAGTTGTCTATATCCAAATATTATCAAATAAGACGAAAATAAAAATTTAAATCCATTGATAAAGTAATAATGAATTTTTGGAATTGACACCAAATCGAACCCTGAATACGAACCTCTGTAGTGCGTCATGATGACTTCAATGCACAACAGAAAAGTTAATGTATTAAATACACTTTGATATCTATTTAGTAAATTTTGCAATCGTAGATGTATTGAGTAGGTGGAGTAGCCAATCGATGTTTTTTTTCGTTAATTTTTAAAAGTATTTTTCTCAATTTGTTGTCATTGTTACATTTAATATATAATATGTCATTTAATTTACTATAGTTCAAACACAACTGCTGTATTCTATTATGGCAGATTATTTAAAGTACAAGAAAATCACCGACACAAATATATACGATTTTACATCTCTAGCATTTTATATGTAATATTCTAATATTTTATATTATATCTACGATTTTACTATATCTATAATATGGGTAAACATTTTTTATCGACATATTATCGGGGTATATCGACTTGTAATACGCATTTTGTAATTCAATAGTATTCCGCTGTCATCGTGCTCATAATACGAATCAAATGATTCAACTTATCTTTGGTAAACCAAGGTCATCAAAGCGCGAAACAGAGATTTAAATTTAGGATTACATTCTACGCTTTACAAAAAAAAATTATTGACCCGATAACCCAGATAAACCCTGGCAATGTTAACTATATATAAGCCTTTTCCACATTATGTTTTATAACGTGAAAACTTATTCGAATTTTTCGAAGGCATTCAGATTATTTCTTTGGATTTTCCCAATAAGAATTGTAGCTTCAACCATCAGTCCTTTTGAAGGATTCTATTTCGTAATAAATTAATAATCTCTTATATTTTATATTATTCAACCAACGCCCTGAATAGGGATATAATAGAATGATCCAAATTTTCAAGTAAATTTGTTTCATTATTCTATAGGTCGTTTTCCCAAAAAAAAAATGAAATAATGTAACAAAAGTAAATAAGTTAGATTAAATGTTATTATTCCTAAATGAATTAATTCCTATCGCTTTACAAGTGATTCTACAGATAATGCACTTCTTCTATTAAACTTTTCTTTTTACTAATATCATTTTCTGTATATAATCTTTTTCCAAATCATAAATAACAATATTTGATGGTTCGGCGAGACAGGCTTTTGCATCAAATTGTTATACCGGGAACGAACGATAAATCAATAATGACTATATCCAAAGCACGGAGTGTCATAGTTTGAGCTCGACGAATCATCAGTATGGGTGGAAGAGCACAGTATCCATGAGTTAACACACTCCTGCTCTTAAGGTTTATATTTATTACCAACTGCTAAAACAGCATGAAATTATTTCTGGATGAAATATCTACTGACGGGAGCAGATTCACCATAAGGTTATATTGCTTCACGACAGTGATCGCCTCACGCATTGGAAACCAGCTAAAAAATATCTGGGCGCATTTAATTCTGAAGTCCTATGGTATCCCAATATATTTCAAAATATTACTTCTAGCGACCACTAGTTAATACATTTGAACAATATTTACAAACAACGTATTATTTGATATTTACGCGTAATAAATATTTTCTCGTCAAAACTGCAATAAGAATGAATTTTTGGTCGCTTATGTATTGTTTTCACGTTCAACGAACGATAAACAGTTTCAAAATATCGACCACTTCGAAGCGGATTTTTTAAATCGGTTGACTTACGATTGCGAACATTTCATAGGTTTTCGCGCTCCCTCGGGCATAATCCCCATATAATGCTATGTAGATAGACTTCATGGCGAATATTAAGATAAGCCATGGATTGTTTCAAGGTTGGACCCGTGGAAGATTCACCATGCTCATTCAGCCTTTCCAATTTCGAACCAAGACGATATGTGAACGGTGGACTTGGAGGTACTCAGAGTTATTTCGCTCCATCTGGACCAAGTCCTCTAATGCGTCCAGTTAACTCTCAGGAGATTTCATTCTAACTCACAGAGATATTCCATTCCTAAAGATATAAACTTTTATAGATTTATATCGTATCTAAGATACGTATAAATCTATATATACACTTAGATCGAAAAGAAATCTAAGATATACTTGGATATAAATTTTTGTCCTAGCGAATTAGTATTTGCCTTTATGAAAATTGTATAACCGTTAAAGCAAAAATTTTTTGAAGTTCATTTTTAATTTCGAAAAAACTTTACAGGATTTATTTTAAATGTAATAAAAGTTAACTTGCTCGCTTTGAATTAAACCCCTCCTTCACAGCTCAGTGACTTATTTTTATCAATACATTGAAGAGCCTCATTTGAGTACAGTTTGGATCATTCAAAGTACAAAATTATAGCTTTTTAAAATTCGGCATTCTTTTGTTCACTATGGGTTTCATTTGCAGAGCGCTGACACTGACATAATTTTTCCGTGCGGACGAGGTTATGTTTATAGGTATGAGGCGGAGTGACGACTCGAGAATGTTGACCGATGGAATTATAGGTACAAACATTATAAGAACATAAATATGAAATATCGGAAAAAAATTCTATTATCTACTTAGAGTTCTTACTTAGAAGTCGTTTTGGGATTTGCATTTATATTGAGATGCGACATTTTCAGTTGCGCCGTCTATTACGGAAAAATAAAAACCTTACAAACGACTCTTGTTTGCTATTACCAAGCGCATATCCATATGCGAGCGCGCAGATATATCGTCATTCGCTCTGACTGTGAAAAAAGTTAGAAAACTGCTCGCACGGCAGTTTACATTAAGTTTACGAGCAAGTTAGTTCCTCATACACCTTTTTTCAATTTGCATAATTTTGGAATGTTTATTTGAAGAAGGCTTACGTATTTTGTAAATCGTCTCTTAAGAAATGTAGTATATAAAATACGTTGGTTATTTATGCTAGCTGTATCCAGTATTTTTACTTAAACAGCAACACTATTTATTTATTATTAATGCATCAGATTATTACCAGTTCTAATTTTCAAGAATTAATACCGACATCAGACAGTAGCTCTATCAAAACGGAAAAATACAGTAAAATCCAAACTCAAAATGAAGCAAATCTCAAATCTAACATAATGTTAAATCCCTAGAATTATATCTAAAAGACCATGAACCTTTATCGAACATGCACCACGACAATCTAGACGCGTATTTTTAACAATTTCATGTCATTATTATACCAATATGAATTAATTTAGTTCAGTCTCCAAGTGGACAGGCAAGGAGAATATATGTTCCATGGACGTGAATATACCGAATGAAATATTAAATTTAAAAATAAAATTTTTGAAATTTTTAGGGAAGACGGATTTAGTAGCATTAACGTAGTCTCAACGAATATACAAATATTTATTCTATACTTTACCACAATACTGTGTCTCTTTGTGAAAATAAACATTTACAGGACTGTGCGGGCGCGCCCTTTCGCGGCGCACAGCTTCGTACGCAAATCAAGTTCTACGAAAACGCTCCAAGAGCTTCTCGCGCTTCTCGCGAAGAAGGCTCGCGCATCGAATATTGCAAAGCGGAAGCGCGACTGACCGCTCAGCCGTCCGCGTTGCCTCGCGGACCCCTCCCCCCCCCCCGCCGCAGCCACGAGCTTCGAGCGGCGCGCTCCTCGACGTCCGACCTGCGCGTCGGGCAAAAGGAAGCTGCGAGGGATGGAGGTAGGGGTAGAGAGTGGGCGGGGGTGGCAAGGAGGGCAGTAAAGAGCCAAGAGTGCCACGGAGACACACATTGAACAAGGGAGCCGAACGCAACAGGTGCGCCCTCGTGTATAATGCGTTCGGCCTCTCCCCCCATCCCTCTCCCACTCGCTCCCTCTGTCTCGTTCCACGGAGGCGGGGGCGGGGGGGTCGCGGGGCGGGAGGGTTTACGCCGCGAGCAGCCCGGCTTCGGGGCGACCGTACGACAACGGGCCGCGTCGGCACCTCCCGAGTCACCCTTTTCTCGGGCTTGCCTGCACCCGACCGCCCACCCCCACACAGATTCACAAACTCTCCTCGCTTATCTCGCTCTCTCCCTTTATTGCCCTCCTAGCCCACCCCCTCGCCCCCGCGCTCTCGCGGGCGGCCGGCGCGTCTGATCTATCCGTCTTTTTCTCGCGCATACCTTATATATACACCGCGAACACATACACGTTATACATATATGTATATTCGCCCGCTTCCCGCCAGACTTGCGGACGCAGGGGCGCGATATACTTTGTAAGTTGGCTCTATACTCGTCGGAATGCGTTGCTCACCCCCCTCCCCCTCCCTCGCTCTGTCTCTCTCTCTCTCTCTCTTTCCATTTCTCTCCCTCTTACTCGCCCTCCTGGGGATCAGTGTCAAGGTTAGGCGTTCCTTCGAGAGAGCGAGGAGAGTCGAAACTGGAGCAGTTCGAGGGTACGTTTCCCCGACGTTTGAGATTCCGCGGGAGTAAGGGAATAAGAATGTTGATCTTTCCAAGTTTGCATTCGGTCGAGTTGGGCTTGCGTTTTTTTTTTCTTATTCCCCCGAGCCGTGCTTGCCTGCCTGTTACTCATATATATATATCAACATTCTTATCTGTATTCCTTTGCGGCACGTATATATCGCACGTGTCTCGATCGAGTTAAACGTGCTGCTGTTTGGGATCTTCGCGATTTTTTCTTTCCTCACTTTTCTTTTTCCAGAATTTTTTTGCTCTCGATCGAATTTTTCTTTATCGTAAAGGCTAATTATTTTGGATACGATAAGAATTTATTCGCGTATGATCGATAAAAAGAAGGTCCATCGGGCATAGAAGAATTCACCGACGAATAAAAATCAATAAGTGGCTGCAAATTGATATTTATATAATACGTTCTTTATAAATGAGCTAAAGCTATAAATTTTAAAAATATCTGAATGAAATATATGTGTATTCTATTCATATATATATAAACGCAACAATTACAATTGAACACAAGGAAAAATGATCTGAACAGGCGAAGCAGCGCACATTTTCCTATGTATTTTGAGGAGTAAAATTCACGATAACCATTCGAAAACAGTGGTCCTGTGTCTTAATCTGCAAAAATATACCTAATACGTTTAATCTTTTGTTCATTTCGGTACTCTTGTGCCTTCGGATAATTTGTTGAATTGCATTCCTTTAGATTTACAAAGGATCTATTGCCGTTTTGGAATTGCTGTCATCGTTACCAGTTCCCGTCGTTTAGCGCCTCATACCTGTAATCAATATTGGTTTTAATTGATCATCATGCCCAGATCGTGATAGTGCCTTTACCGGACAACCCTGGAAATTATGACGTTCAATCGAAATCAGGAACATGAGCGCTATTTGCAGACAATCAAGAATCATACCGATTATGTATTTTAACAATAAACTTGATATTGACAATGGTGTTGGAAATGTATACGCCCCATTGCTTCTTATGCACTGCAAAATCGTTATGCAAGAATGGGGCAGCCCTCGACGATGTCATCAGAACTTATTTCAATGAATAAAATAAAGCCACGATTTGGTAAACCCTTTACAATATAAAATCAATGATAATAACGTATAAATTTGACTTTTCCCAAATTGTGGAAAGTGAAACTGACAGAATATATATGCTCGATCATGCTCGAATTTGAACTTTATTAAAAGACCTTTTTTTTTTTTTTTTATATTATTTAACGTCGCTCTATTTATGTTTCCAAATATTGGTTTTAATCAGCGACGGAGGTCTACGATGTGTTTGTAAATTAAAAGTTAATTATTAAAAGACCTAGTTTTCGTTATGAAATCTACAATTTTATTCAAAAATTGCTGTCAGAAAGGTTCACGGAGTATGAACATAATCTGAACATAATCTGAATCATAATATGAAAATAATGTGAACATACTGGTGTAAATAATTTTTTTTTTTTGTTGAAAAGGCACATATTCATGATTTTATTTTAATATTTTGCAGGCTGCCGCTGCTTGCAAGTTGAAGCTGGATTTAACCTAATGCACTCAATGTCTTCTTGAGCTTGCTATTATAAATCGCCATGTGTGACATTATGGAAATAGAGCTGCTCGCTAACTCGCCTATGTAGAAGCTTATGAACCAAAACGTGTATATATATCCCACCATGTTTTTAAAGGGAACCGATAGAGTTATTTTTGTTGCTGCGAGAATTCAAACGCACGCGCTACTATGTTAACTAGCACGTGGCTATAATCGATGCATCCGAAACTAAGTTTAAACTAATCGATACCCTGAGGAATTTATTGTAGAAGGAAAAATTGATATTTCCTTTTGTTCAAAGTAAGTCTAAAAGATCTACCACGAACAACGACGTTATAGTATACGGTCAAATAAAAATTCTATACTACTTTTGCCATTATTGCCAGTGTGTTTCGAACAATGAAAACTTTCGGTATTACTATCAAGAGATTATTCACAGCGTTTCGAATCTCACAAGATTGGAGTGTAAAATCGAGCAGACCCTGTGACAGCGTTTTTCAATTGTTACATAAACCTGCGATCCTTGGGTGTATCTGAAAATTATCTTTTTGCATCAAGACTAATTAGAATATGCCGATAGGGTGTGCGAGGAAAAGAGAAAAATTACACTCGCTCTATATGCACATAGCGACGAACCTTGTGCGCGCACCATCCACATATGTACATCTATACAGAATTAGAATTACGTTTGTATTATAATAGACTCTATTAATAATAGGACTCTGCCTCCTTAATATGTGGGCGAAGAAAACTTCAAACGCATGCGGTATATATATATATATATATATATATATATATATATATATATATATATCAAGAGAACGAATGAACAAGTGCAGACATACGCACGCTTGCGTGCGCGCATAATAGTTGTGCAACCACGCTGCGCCACTAGAAAAGGAGGGTCCGGTTGCTATATAATACACTTAGACACATACCCACATATATAGACCCGCCAAACTATTCGCTCAAGAATCAACGCCATCGCATAATCGTGCACGCGGTTGACTGACCTCTATATGTAACATATATATATATATATATATATATATATATATATATATATATATATATATATGAATAGGTGTATGTATATGTATGTATCTACAGACTAATTATTTATAGATATACCCACCACGTGACAGTAACGAACGCACTTTGCGCACCAACTGCCGTATACACATTCAAATGTATGTGAGCGTACGTATGTGCGTGTTCGTGTGTACATATATGTATACACATATTATATGCATCCACTAATGATATGGAAACAAAGAAAAAAAGGAAGCTTTTCCGCATACCTGTTCGAACAGCGTGTATCTATACATACCATGCATGTATTTCGCTCATAATTTATGCACTTGTATATATATATATATATATATATATATATATAGGCATACTATTATATTGCGCGCGTGCCTGGTATAATATGCTCGAATCAAGGCGCCCCCCCCTAACGCGCGTGCGCGAATCTCGTTATGCAAACCTACGATTACATAGATATATATATATTATATATATATGATATACATACAGCGCTCGTCGGAGCCGTATATTTACTGCGTCCTCCGTTTAACGTCGGATTAATTTGATTTTAGCGCCGCGGTGATCGTTGCGAGAGACGGGGGCGGGGGTAGGGGGACGAGGGGAGGGGCTTATGGCGCGCGGGGGTCATTCCGACGGGGCGCTAATTTGCTGTAATTCGATCGAATACGGCGATATTGACATTGGCGAGTTTTATTATCCGTATAATCTATATAATGGAGTTGCAGTCTGGTTTTAGTATATATGTATACATAGACGGTTTCGATATGTACGATCGTGTAAATAATTGGCTCCGTTCGAAGCACCGACTGGGGCCGCGCATCGTGCATGATTTCCGAAACGGAAATGTCTTGATTGTGTTGTGCGTTAAGCGAGAAGAAAACTTCATTCGCCGTAATGGGAGTATAAGATAGATCTGCCACGATAGCCTATATCTATACGGACCTTTCGGTCGCCGTTATATATCATCCATCCAGTTGATGTAAATATCTAATGGCTAAATCGGATTGAAGTTTTATAGCTTATTTAATTTATTTACCTTATGAATAATATCTGATCATTTGCCTGCTAATGATGATGAAAATTGCAATATTAAGCTCGATTCCATTTCAGCTAGATTTTACTACTTATATAGAATAACGTAGCTTTCGCTATAGATTAATTATCTTAAGTTAATCCGGCAACTGACGTGTTTCTTCTTCTTCTTTTTTTTATTTCTTTTCGCTCTGCTCGACTTTGTAATCGGTAAACTTTTATTTCGTAGTCTTATGGTCTTAATCAGAAAACGTATCACAAGGTTGCACTACAAACAGAGGCATGCTCAATCTTTTTGAAAGAAAATGAATAAACAAGTGAAATTTATACGAAAACTACAATAATGTTAATAATTACATTGTGAGTTAACTGTGCAACATCATACTATGCACTCGTTTTACAAAAAAAGAACGCCCCCAATTTGGGAGCAAAACAAATGGACATTACCCCCGTTTCGCTCGGGTGACAATGTCGACTCCTGTGGGAAACGCCTGTTTGGCCAAGAATGACGTAACGTACAATGTTTTCCTGAAGAAAGAATTATATTAAACAAATGTTCGTTAAAAAAATTAAATTCTATTGAAATGTATAAATACATATATAAAATTTAATATAAAATTCTAAAAATCTTCAGTTCTTATTTATAATCATCCCCGTAGTAATTGAATTAATAAAGTACTAAAAAATAATATAAACATTTAAATAAATAAATAAATATATATATATATAGATATATGCAATTCAAATATAAAAAAAAACATTAATGTACTATTGTTAACATAAGGCAATCTGACTGCCTTCACCATCCATAATGTTTCACTGTATTTCATCAAGAACAAAATGAACTTCAAGTAAGCACGTTAGTTTGATGAACTAAATTCGACGTAATTAGGTATTAGTTATAAATTGCATTTTATTATCAGCATAGCTTACGGTACCGATATCGCGAGGCATTTGGTGCATTTATATTAATATATTTTTCATTATAATAATTAAGAAAATAACTTTCGAACGTCCATGAAATCGTATAGACACGGCGGTAAAAAGTATTGTCCATTGCAATAAATTCGAATCGACGAACGAGGGAGAGAGAAAAATAAATTAGCCTGCATTTTTCAATTCTCGCATATAAAGTATCTTCCCCCGCACGTTCGGAGCACAAAGAATAGGGGCGGACGGGCCATTCCCATAGATCCGGAAGCCGCGCGAGAGAAGACACAAAGCCTTTATTACGTCGACGCGCATACCGTGTACATATATACACCCGCATCCGCGTGAATGAAGCGAGAGTAGAGCACGCCCGCCCGCGCCACGCGCTCCTCTTCCAAAAAAGGTTGCGTAAGAAACGTGCAGCACCGCACATACAGCCCTACTTTTAAAATACGCTATCGAGGCCCACGTACATGCGCGGGTACATGCATATGTATGAGAAAGAGAGAGAGAGAGAGAGAGAGAGAGAGAGAGAAGCAATGGCAAAGGGCGGGCAGCTGTCGCAGTGTCGATGCAGTAGTAGCAGCCGGCACATAGCAGTCGACCGGCGTCATCGCTCTAGGGCGTATGTACATATATATAAATACTCATGACACTTATGTGTGTGTATGTATATATATATTTACTTCTTCCAGCGCTCGTACACGTGTCCAAAGCTGCGCGGGCACAGCTGTTGCTCTCTTATATATATATATGCGCCTCTCTTGGGACGTCGCTCGTCGTGAATTTACGTCGGGGGTTCCCCGCCCTTGGGCGTCAGGGGCTACTTCGGTGTATATAGGGAGCACCGACGCGTACGACGAATTTGGCTCTTGAGGGCCTCATGCGCACACACACACACACATATATATACAAATACAATCCAAGGAGGGTTAAGGTGATGACGACTGTCATATAAAATTATAAGCTTTATACATCTATATATGTATTTTTTTATTACGAGTTGATTACGTGTTTGTTACAGATATTTTTCTAATATACCTATTCGTGTTTGGGCAGTGGGAGAGTTGGCTGAATTATTTATTAAAGACTTCGTATTTAATGTAGAGTATATAAATGAACAGAGATCAAAGGGAATCGATTAAACTACTTTTTTGTACCTTTCTTTTTCTTTTATTCATAGATACGCGTGCAGAGATATTCCTTGCAAGCTGGTATACGTAAAAAGAATCGATTATTTATTTATGGATTTTATAGCATAAATCTTTGATCGATCGAACAGACTATACAGTAAGAAGAATCATTCGAAAATTATTTTTAACCTGATCAAATTCTCAATTTTATATTGATTGAAAAAATATATTCTATATCGTTCTACCGTTAAAAAAATTACGCACATAAGTTAGGTTACGTTTCGCAAAATCTATATATTAAGAGATAACATTTTATATTTAAATTGATAAATAGATTGATAGCAATTTTTGAAAAATCCAATTATAATCGCAAACAAAAATTGCCTACAATTTACTTTTAAAATTTATTCACGTTAATTCCTATCCATACAGAAATTGTTCGAGCATAAATAAAAATCTCTGAAGATGTGTCGGAGCGACTCGAAATATTCAAATTTACAAATGCAAAGAGATCAATTGTCCTGCAATATAGCAACGTTAATTTTGATTTTAAGATTTCAGATTGTATGACAGCGATTTGAAGTATCGTTAGGGTTGCTGACGTTATGATTAGATTAATATATAAAAAAAGAGAGTAAGACGGATAAAAAAAAATTCAATAGTTTGTTTTCAACATAAATAGTTATAGGAATCATAGAAATGTACAGATTCCAAAAGTTCAAAAAAAGAACTATTCAACCAAAAGTCGAGATAAACTATTTGAAATGTAGGTCGATCAGAAAAGTTTTATATTATTATATTACAATATACTTTATGAACTGTTTCATAACTAAACATTTAGATGTAAATTTGTTGTATATAAATCCACACAATTATTATAATTTGTTTTTTAAATTTATATCGAGTACCTTAATTCTCTGAAGACAATCGTTACAATATCTGGATACAACGTAAAGGAAGACCGGCTAGTTTACGAAATTTCAAGACCAATTCCCATGGACGATATATACCGTTGAAAATATTACCTCGCAGCTAATAAAAGACATCCACGGCCACGCGAATGATATAATTATTTTGCAGCGGCTCTCGTTTTATGTAATGGTCTTTTGTTGGGGGAGGGGGGAAAGGGGGGAGAGGGTGGCGCAGTACATAAAGCGAGCTTAAAGCCCTTGTTATGAAAGTTACACGCGTTTCAGGATGGGCTGGCGGCATCTGGTTGAAGTTGCACGAACTTTTTTCCAAGCTTTCGCGCTCCCCTTCGCATTCGAGTGAAGAGAAATGCGCCTCTCATCCTCGTGTTACTGGCCTACAAGAGAATACAATTAACTGAGCAATTTCGTTATATATATAGCGATAAGAAATTGTTGTAAAATTAGCAACAGAATAATTATGTTAATGCAATGTAATGATAATTATACAATTATGTTAATAGGTGATATTCATTGTATCTTAAACAGATAAAATGGATTATTCCACTTAGCTGAAAAGCAATGCAAGATTGTTGCTAACGAAACAAATTCTACGGCACCCTGTCTTTGTTTCATCAAAGATACATACTACAGAATTTATTTAATTAAACATCATCACTCTATAAAATTCTGTAAAACCGTCGACGTTAAACGCTCGCAGATCGAAAATATTTTTACGGAGAAAATCGAGAGTGTCAGGCGCAACCTCGCCGTTCGGCTCGGCGTTAAATCAACCCTTGAGGTCGCCTGCGGTCGCGGTCGGTAACGGTCATCTTATTTCGGTTCTCTCATCGACGATTATATTACACGGGCATATATGTGTTATCGTACTCGATCGTCGTCCACACGAGGCGCAGCGCCTGTCCTGCCCCGAGCACGCGTGTAAAGCGTCGCGCCGATACGGCAGCGACCTGCCGTTTTCCCGCGAGCGACTCCCACCCCCTCGTCACTGCCGATACGCGTCCCATAATATCGCTCGCTCTCGGTCGAGCGCGCCCCGTGACGAGGCTCGTGGCGAAGAGAATCTCGGCGGCGGCAGCGATCGAGAGGGGGGTGGGCAGGGGGCGAAGGTAACCATTTCTGGGCCTACGAAGCGACCCGAGGTTTCGACGCGTGCTGTTTCAGCAGGTAGGCGTTACGGAATTTCGGGATTAGCCGGTAGGGTCGTGTTCGGAGATACAGCACGTTTGGGGAACAAAATTGTCAGTTTTTTAAAAAAAAATAGCATTATTTAACCCAATGAGATGCCTATAATAATTATATGCTAATGATTTGTGTTAAACCCGTGTTCGAAGAAGAACGGGCAGAGGAACTTCGTGAACTTGTACTTTTCTAACGAGTCTATTTCAAAGATCATTTCTGTCGTGCCAACGAAAATTATGCAATTTTATCACACATCTAATCATTCCTTATGAAATATGAAAAAATTCCATTGTCCTCTAATTTTGTAAAATTAAAAAAATTATTTTCGTATCAACATTATCGGATAAAATGGAGAGATTTTTACTGCAAACTCAAAATCTGATATATTAGATCAACGAAATTCGCGATCGAAACGAAGGTTAAAGACCAACATTTGAACATGGAGCAGAGTTGGGATATGAATTGCAGGTAGTTTGGTCCACTTTCCGTTTTCCATGCTCCATAGAACAAACAAATCACTGATCTCCGAGATAAGACCGATTTATCAGCCGCAATGATCATTTTCCGAGTTTTCGGGCAAAATAAAATAAAGTTTTACAATGTAACTTGGTGACTTATATAAATAATTAAATTTAAAAGATTCTTTGACTCATATATTTTATATTAGAAACCAAAAAAATTAAACATCTATTACCTTTTTAGTGAATTTTGTCAGATTTTCAAAACATTTCGAATTGATTTTTTCAAATATTTAAGATTATTGTAATAATAGTGACAACATTAATTGATGCAAAGAAAAATAAATTTCTAACAATTCTATAATCTTCTTACATATATATTATATTAACAGCTTGTAATAGCATTTTACATATAATAGTTATCGATTATTTTTAATTAATTGGAAATAATGTTAAATATAATCTAAAAAATTTTGTAAATAATTAGTTATGCACGTTTATAATTATTTTACAAAAGGAATTTCGTATTTATACCAAAAGGAATTTTCAACTTTACACATTTAAATTTTTAATCTAAAGAAAACAAAATATTCATATTTGTAAAAAGGAAAGTGTTCTAAGCCATTACGTTAATTATTTCACTTACATAATTTAAAATGCAATAAAACCATTATAGTTTTTAATTACAGTTGGGTCGCATTATATCCAAGCTGCTCTACTTATATCAATTTGCATATTCCTTTATTAGAACGCCATAAATTAATTTAAGTACAATAGTTGACCATTATTTATTTTAGCTAAATGTACAATTATTCCAAGTAAAAATGTCCGAATGTTAAATTTATTAGATAAAAGAAAAAAATGGTTTGCCTATACAATAAAAATACAGAAATGATTTATGAATTGCCACAGGTTTTTACACCATATCATAGAAACTTTAAAAATATTCAACAAATATACATTATGAATTTATATATTAGAATAATCTGACAATTAACCACAAATACCACAAAATTGTTATTATAATCGAAGCAATTCAGCACACCCTCTATTAAATAAAAATAAAATACCTATGCCATTCTAGTTTAATGTTCATCCACTATTCATTTGGTTCTATTAGTGAATTCTCTTTGATCTAGCGAATCATTAGATTCCTTATATTTACCAATATATAGAAATGTTTTTTTGTGTTTTTTCTGGCTTAACTAACGCCTAGATCAGACTATCGGGCTTAGACAACTGAGATTTGAGATGTTCTTACGTATTCTCCTTTAAAGAATTTGCAATTTTTGTAGGTGTATAATAATTAACCAGTTATATATACTATGAATTTATGATATACATTTGTGCGTATGTGTAGGTGTGTGGCAGAGGCACTGGTGCCAAGTAGTTTTTACTCATTCAAATTTAATCAGAATCTATGTCTCAATGTTTAAAGTTCATATCTACCTGCTCCTAAGCAGTTAACAGGGAAAAAAATTGTTCTTTGGTGGTTAATCAATTCGTAATGAATTAGAATAGGAATAAGCCTGCTTCTAAATATTTTTACTTTATTTTTACTTTTTTATGATACAACTTGAATTAATAACTCTAAAACTCCTAAGCTTATTGATTAGTATATTTATGTCTTTTCACATTCTTCGGGATCGATTGGGATGACATTTAGCAATGATTTTATAAGCATCTAAGGAATTATCACTTTACACATATAATCAAAAATTACCCGGGGCCTCGTGTGAGTGACGAAGATACACCTAGGGCACTTACCAAGATTAAGCTGTAGCATTCGCCGCGGCCTCTACTTCGATAGATGATGATGGATAGGATTTTTCAGTTTTGTTGGTCATTTACGTGTTTTTTACATTCCACAATACACCCACCACTTCGGAACTAGTTTTCCTAATAGACATATCAATCATAACAATCATAATAGACATAACAATCTATACAGTGGTCTCGGCAATAGGTTTTCTACGGCAGAATCCTGAGGAAATGTGGAGTCGATGAGACAGTTTTAACTTCTGGCTAATTTAATTTGTAAGGTCCGTCAAAAGCACAGAAACGTTGTGCAGGGAATAAAAATGTAAAAATGAGACGTAGATATATATATATATATATATATATATATATATATATCAAACAAATAAAACAATTTTAAAAATTGTTATATAGTCAAAAATCATTGTAATATTTATTATAATATTATATATAACATTCAATGTGAATATCCGTCAACGTTCAAATTTAAATGAACGTAAGAATTTCCCTGAAACATTATGAACTTTTAATGATTGAATGACTTGATTAGCTCTAACGAAACTTAAAATAGATTGTTAGTTGAATTTATGTTGTCATTCGTTAAATTGTTTTACTTATTGAATATAACGCACTAAATTATAAATATATAAATAATACTTAAAATAATATTGGGTCTGGAACTTAAAAATTTATTATTTTCGATACCAATTAAGACTTTATAAAATATATTATTCAAATATTTTTCATCACAATTTTGGCCTTTGCCTATAAATCGGGCAATTTATGGATTCTGTCCCAAAAAAATGTTTCGTCTTTTAAGATGAGAAACGTGAATTAATCTACTTTCATACCTTCGGAAGAAGCGAAGCGTAGTTTGGTGAGGGCGTTCTGCATTGATCGAAGCAACTGGTACTCAATCAGAACAAGATTTGGGTCGTACGGCAAGTAGGGTAGAATTTCCAACACACAATTATTGTGTTTGAAAACCAATCTCTCGTGTCTCGTCTTGTATTTCATCTACAATTCTGGGTGTTTCTCGTCTACAATCCTTTTTTGTAAAATATTTTTTATATTAAACTTATGTTCAGTTTGATATATCAAATTTTATACATTCTTTGCTGCTCTTTATCATAAGGCAATCATCAATATAAAATGAAATAGCAGAACGGATAGATATGAAGTTCCGAAGACAGGAGAACTTTTCAAGTTACAGGACCAAGAATTTATCAAAATAATACAATGATATTTTCGGAAAAATTCCACTTATCAAATGATATCACTAGTTGTCAAAAGATCCTTTTCGGAACGTACGACCAAGTTGGTTGAAAAAATTTAGTTGCGGAAATGGAAAATATTAATCAAAATTTCTGCATTCATTAAAAGCACTTCATTCAAGAACTTCATAGACAATTTCGATGACAAATATTTTCTAAGTTTTCTTAATAATTTGATCCAGAAATGTACACAAGCTTGCTACAGAAAGTAGGAAAACTAAAAAATATTCAAAGGAGAGCACCCAAAACTCAAAGCCATCAAAACTGAAGTTGATAGGGATTTATATTCCTGGTGTTTAACAAGATAATAGGATTTATTTTATCCAATCTTAATAGTATATAGAAATTAAAAGATAATATAGCCGATTTTACTTTTTCCAGTATTCTACGTATTATGAACTGCAGGTATGGAACTTTCTTTGCTCATGTACTTGTCTATTTCAGTAGTGAGTATCTATTGTATAATATCTATCTCTCATCAACCTTTATACATTTTTAACTTCAGCTTTATGGTTTTTCTTCACTTTATTATGAAGAATAGTTTTTTCTCTTTATAAGTTCCACACTTTTTCTTCATCATAGAATTGTTATTTTTCTTTAAACTGTTTTCAATACTGATCAACATTAAATTTAACGTGCATACATACGGGTGAGGATACAATATTTATATTCTTCATTAGAAATGATGCTTTGAATTAATCTTTTTATCAAAAAATCTGAACAAACACGTAGAAAATCACATTATATTACAAATTCTAGTCCAATGTTTTTAGATAATGTCGATATCTATGTCTTACAACTATACTCCTGCATAATATTGCAAGGGCGCCTTTCAGAGACGTCTTCATCTGAGACGTAAGTTAATTTATATAATAATAATGCAGCGCGTTGCCATTATATAGCTTTTTCTTCTTTCTTTCATCTTCAATCTCTTGAAACTCGCCGTAATTTCATATCAGCAAACTTTAAAAGTTTACCTTTTGAAGTCGTCTCTGGGCTTCTAGTTCAACGTGTCTAAGAATTTCGTCTGGAAATCCACGGCCAAAATTTTGAAGGTGATTTCTAAGTGATTCCTGTACAGCTCGAAGCACTTCCTCCTTCAGACTCTCACAATTGACTAGCTTTTAGTTTGGAGAGATTGATTAATGTACATCAATTACTTGAGGACAAATGTAAGTCTCTTCAATGGATTAATAATCCAAGGCTATACTTTAGCATACGCAAAATGAGATCCACGCTTACTATTTTCAGTTTATTACCTTCAGTGTATTAAAATTATTAATAATTTATTACTTCGATCAGTTATACTGAAGATGACTACTATACTTATAGAGAAGGAATTTTGATCATCGGTAGCTCTTCAGCAGGCATTTTTTATCAACACGTTCTCAAAATACTACGTGCACCTTTTAAATTTATTTTGCTGAATTCTTTAGAGTTGTCGAATGTTATGAATATGAAGCTGGCCCATTCAATATGGACGCAGTCTACTCGCAGTAGCTTTACCAATAATTGTATGATAGTACATCATTGTAGTCTAATTATCACCTATAACCTTATTGCAAGAATCGAATATTTAACATGTTCATTGAATAAATTGAGGGGATCTCTGAGTATTATTAAAATCTCATCTTTTGTTGGGTTGTAACTTATGTCTTTGATATCCAGTGCAATTTAGCTAATCATGACAAAAGTAGTCTAGCTATAATTAAGAACACAAAGTAATTTATGAAGGTTTTTAGTTTTACGCTCTGGTTTAAGTATTAAAGCACCGCTTGCATTTCTGCTTATCCCTTTTTTCATGGAAAAAGTTTGATTCCCTCTCGCTTTATGACGACTTATCTCAGAATATGACATATCTCATAGCTTTCATTGCAATGGTTCTGTATTACCCTCAAAAATTGACTTAGACAACGTCTGCACAATATCGTGTGATTGAGGAAAGGAAGCTGTGTCTTTTTCTGGTGGGTTGCACTGAACATATCCGTTATAACAACGTCTAAAGTGAGTTCAGAAGAGGTCCTGCTTTCTAGAAACATAACGGGATGACATGTCAAGTGATGCTATACTACCTCCTACCGTGAGCCTTCGCTTATAAAACTCCAACGAAATTGGCTTAATATTCGGTTAATTATCTGAACTTAGGGATCATGAAAATATCTATTCTCTCACATCCCTTTTAACTTTCATTTCCCGCATTCATGTCAAGGTTCTATATCCTCTAATAGAAAGTTACTATAGCAACAAGTTAAAAAAAATATGTGGACGGTTAAATTATTTCACCAAGTTCAATATTATGTAACGAATTTAAAACGATCAGGTATTCATTATAAAATACTATAATAAGTCTTTTTCTGTTTCGCCTACAGATTTTTTAACGAACAATAGATATAAATAAAGTATAAATAATGAAAGAAAAAGTTAAGAAAAAGTTAAGAAAAAGTATAAAAAACCAAAAAGGGGTGCGCTTAATTCGTCGAATTAAATGTTTTAAGACGGCTTATTTCGGAATGAATTTTAATACCAAAAAATTTATTTCACGATTGTTCAATAATAATTATATTTTTCGTTAATCGCTACATTTAAAGAGGCTATTGATAAAAATATCTTCTTTCACATAAATTGTTTTATTATTCTCTATAAATAAAAAATACTCATACTCTTACTTAGTTTCATCGCAATAAACTTGATTAAATGTGCAAGTTTCTGAAAAATTTGATTTTAAACTTATTTTCACAGTCCCTGGAGTTTTCCAAAATATTTTCTGGAATTACTATGATCAATGAATTATAACTGTATTTATCGTTCATTTTAGTTACTTGTATTCCAATCTGATACATCGGTAAAAAAATTTCTTCCCTTTTTTTTGTACCACATTTTCTCTATTTTTCGTCTCTTCCAAAATTATTATGAAAATACTAATTATAGTCGAAGCAGCGACCGTAGTCGCATAAAATCCGAGCTTCTTTGGTTTTCATACGTTTGGAACAATTCTTCATATACAAAAACCCGAATGTTTTTATAGAAAAACCCGAATCTGACTTATTTTCAAGATTTTATTTACAGATTTCGTTATGGCTCACAATTATTTTTAGAATGAAAATTTTTTTTGCATATACATCTGAAAAATATGTTTATAAAACTTGAAATAAGCAAATCCGCGATTAGATCGATATATAATATGTGCATGTAGTGCATGAGAATGATATAAATACATTGTATTACATCGATCGCATAAACTCTATGGTTGTTTAAGCACACATTTAACGCAATGTAATAGTGTTAAAGTGACAATTGCACCCTTTAAGCATCAAATATATTCGATTATAGTGGGTATAATGATTTAACGACATTATAACTATATATACCAACTCTAATATCGGCTGATTTTGCGAACTATAGGCAGTGATCAATTCGCGATTGGCTCTCATCCTATATATATCTACTCATTCGCGTACTATTTGTGCGTAAAATATGTGGCAGGTGCAAATTACAGTACTTAAACATATATGCATACGTGTAAATTTATCTAATATTCAACGTATTAAATTATCGAAAAAATTATTCTCATTTGACGTTGCATTGGTTCAATATTAATATTTTATACGTTGCGAAATTTTTCTTCGTAATAGTACTTATTTTCATATACCGCGCAATATTTTTTTTTTATTTTGCTTAGTCAATATGAATCAGCTTATACAAATAAGATTTTCCAAAGACAACTTTGAAAACGACTGTCAGCCGTGTAAAAAATTCTATTTTCCAATTTCGCAGAGTATAAGGGGGTGCTTACTTTTCTTTTTAATTAAATTGTGAAATTGAAGTTTTTCAAACGCCAACCATTATATGGTGGGTGACGCACGAGCTTATATCGACTTTCAAATAAATTACTTGTGAAAATATATCGCCGTGGCTGCGGGCTCAAAGGCTCGACGCGATTTAAATGTATAGAAAACTCGGAAATTCTCTCATTTATCAATTCTGGAGAAAAACCAATTGGTTATTTTTCAATAGAGAATAAGGTATATAAGAAAATGTACACATTGCGATTACGAAAAAAGAAAAATTAGATCAATGATGCATAGCGTCGAAAAGTACAAGTATAGCCATGCCAATGCAAATGTGTCAATATGTTTAAGTCTAGACGAACACTACTTTTTTAAATGATAACATATATTTTAATAAATTCAAATTATCACAGCGTGGAACAGAAAAATCTATAAGATTTTTCTTACATTTGCTAGTTGTTCTCAATAAATTATAATAAAGATGTTTTATAAAAAGCTTAAAAATAAAGGTACGCGTAATTTTATCGAGCAAAGCAATTTCCTCTTATTTTTTAACTATTAGTAAAACTGATTTCCAGTCTCTTTTTCTTCTTTTTTCTTAACGTTCGTAAAATTCCTATTGAAAATTGTCGAACTATTCGTCGGTAAAGAAAATGAGCTTCATCCACGCCACTCTCACTTTTATACTTGACCAACTCACATAAAATATATATATTTTAAATATTATAAACATTGTTAAATATAAATTAGTGTGTGTATATATATATATATATTGAAGGTTAAAATTTAACTTTATAAGATAAGTAGACTTAGATACATATGAAATATTCTAAATTATATTTTGACTACGTTACATTTATATTCTTCCAGACTGTTTGTAAAAAATTTTAATAGTGCGTTATCATCGTCGGATAATTCAAATGAAGTAATTGTTATTACATGGTTAATTTTCGTTTTTAACAATCAATAATATAATAATTATCACTTGTCTTTATTAATGAATTACCCGGATCTACATAATAAATACGTCGTAAATAATTTATAACGGTAATTTTAATTTGGACTCATTAAAAAATTCTAATTTAAAAAGCAAACTAAAAATACAAGCGAATATAAAATTGACTATGTTTCTTCAATTTTTATAATTACCTGAAGTATAAATAAATGAAATTTAAATTACGTAAAGATCGAGAAAATTTCATCTATATAAAATTGAGCTTGTTATTGAAGATACGACAATTCAATACGAATTTATTGTAAATTGAGACCTACGAAGTACAAAGAAGAAGTGTTGTCGCGACTTTATTAATTAAAACTACGAGCTATTCTCGTATCTTTCTTCCCTCCAATTTTACAATAACTGAAAACAACAGAAAAAGAATGAGAAATATCGATGCAGAGTGGATCGGACCCAAAAACAAGGAGGGGCAAAGAGTAAAAGAAAGATAAACGGAAAAACAACCCTGAGTCCACATCCATAACTACATTATATATAGAACGGGTAGAAAATGCAATTGCATATTATATTCGAAGTCGCTCTCCACCCTGCCTATATATATATATATATATATATATATATATATATATATATATAAGCCGCTGCCTGCTATATAGCGCGCGAATATAACCTGTACCGTAGTGCCGTATATACGCTCCTGCTTTCTGCGCAGCGCGCTGTGCTGATGCTGCGAGAGAGAGGCGCACATTATAAGCGCTGAAAATGCGCGCGAAGCAGCAGCAGCAACGGCAGCCAACCAGCCAGCCAGCCAGCCAGCTAGCTCGCTCGATGGTCTGTCGAAGAGAGAGAGAGAGAGAGAGAGAGAGAGAGAGAGAAGAGAGGAAGAGAGAGAATGAGTGAGAGAGAGAGGACAGGAGGGAGGGAGGTTATTCAGCGGCGGAATCGAGTTACAAAACCGACGAGAGAGTTTCAAAAGGCCGGAGCGCGCGCGCGCACCACTGCAGTATTATATATATATATATATATATATATATATATATATATATACATGTATACGGTATTGCTGCCGTGTGTGTGCGAGCGCGCACGTAGCGCGAGCGAGCGAGATCCGAGGAACCCGTGAGAGAGAGAGAGAGAGAGAGAGAGAGAGAGGCATCAGGCAACGTTGCTTGCTGAGTCACTGCGACGTTGCCGCGCCGCGCATAAATGTATACGCGCGCCCAGTTCTAGCGCGCGGAGGCTCGCGCGGTTGCCAAGTCTTTACCGATTGTCGAGGCCGCGCGCCTCGTTCAGATAGTTCGCTCGCTCGCTTCCTCTTCAGCCTTTTCAATCCCCTCGCTCCGTCTTTCTTTTTTGAGCGCGCGCGGCGCTCGTCCTGCCTCGCTCGCAGTCGCTCCTGCAGCTCTTTCAAACCTGCCTCTCTATCTCTCTCGCTCACTCTCTACCCAGCAGTTCTGTGGAGCATGAAAACAGAAGGAGACGGGATGAATTCTCTCTGTCTGCCTCTCTCTTGCGCTATTTTCTCCTTGATTCAGGATCTCTTCTCTCTCTCGGTCTCCCCCCCCTCTCTCTCTCTCTCTCTTTCTCCCCTCAAGCATTCTTCCGTTCTTTTTGTCTCTCATCTTGCCTATCTCACTCTTTCTCTGCCTCTTCCCACCCTACTCGCTCTCTCTCTTTCCCTCCTGCTCTCTCGCTCTTTCATGTTGAGCCGCGTGCGATCGCGAAGCTCTCTGTGCTTCCTCGAGAATCGTTTTCTCCTTTTTCTTTCTTTCTCCTCTATCAGTTCAGTTTCAAGAGAGAGAGAGAGAGAGAGAGAAGAGAAGGAGGCAGTGAGGGAGAGTGAAAGAGCAAGGATGTAATAGCAAAAATGAGCAAATAACGAAGGAGAAAAGCAGGAGAGGCAAAATAAAATATGAAAAAGCAAACGACATTTATTGCTAAGTTATAATGCGAGTATATATATAATTTTTTTTCTTTCTCGAAAGAATAAAAATATTTAATTATATATTTTTTTCTCTCGATCGATTTTTTCTATTTCCTCTCACCTCCCTCTCCATCGTCTTTCCTTTTTCAGACTGATTTGAAAGCGCGCAAGATTATAAACGAAATTAAATCAGTATATATATATATATATATATATATATATATATATATATATATATATATATTATTTACCAAGGTATAAAATTTAAAATTTATCGAACGAATTTAGAGAAATTGAAGTGGAGCGTCAAAAGACGTTGTAAATTTGAATTGATTATTTGTACCCGCGTAATTTCCACTGCTCTTTGAATCCTCAATTATAACGCATTTAAAATTGGGACGGCTTCAAGAATCATTAGGGAACTAACAAACGGGCATCTTAATAAGGTTTTTTTTAAAAATTATATATATATATACTCCAAAAATCTCGATACACCAATGAATTTTATGAAATTATAAATCGTGTTATTGGATGGAAATTACAAATCTAGATGAGTTAGAACAATTATTTTTCGAATTCATTAATATTTATAAGCGTGTACGGTAAAAAGTGCCTAACGACTAAAACTGACAGCTTAAAGGCATTCGCCCGACGCTTGCGTCTGGCAAGGTAAACGAGCTGGCCTTTATTATAAACAATTACCGATAATTACCTTTTCAAGTGATATTCGAAAACTGCTGGTTATCGTCACCCAGTGGGCGATGCCGAGGCTGATTAAAAATCGTGAAATCTATGGGTAACGTTATGATATGTATATGCGTACACGTATAATATAGATAATTCCATAAAATACTTTCATTTTGCTTATATCAAATGTATTTCATTTGACTGTAAGACCAATAGAAATACTTATTTATTTAATAATAATATAAATATTTACACTTTCGTTTCCGAATTATACGTCTATAAAAATAATTCGTAAAGATACTCGAAATATACCCTATAATGTGCCTATGAAAAACTTAATACGGACATTTGAATAATATTCGTAAGACTATCGAACTCACAAGTATCTCCAGCATAATCACGTATCTTGTCTGCCTGTGATTAGATCGATACGTGTACAGAAAGGTCGGGAAATCTATGCGAATGTCGGGAAGGACGGTTTTCATTTGCTTCAGATAACGTACGCGCGGAAAAACAAACGAATTCAGATCTTACATCTATTTGCGGAAAATGATCTGATTTATGATTATTTTATACGAAACAGAGCGACTAAGCGTCTGCCATCGGTGTTTGTTCGATAATATACGTATTCCATCGGTGTAATTATTTTCATCGATTCGCCAATCGATCCACGATGAATTTTTCCGCGATATGCAAATCCGAATGTAGAAACGAGAATATACGGCACCTCGCGCTATCTCATTATGGTGAAAATTTGACGAGAGCAAAACACCCTTGGAAAAGTATATTACCAAGGAATTTCCGTAAGAACTTTTACGATTAAATAAAGAGCATACTTGTGTGTATTGTTATAATCTAGTTTTCTTCCACGCACAGTTTTAGGAAGAATAAATCTCGACCCAGTAAGTGTCCGCTCATTTTCAGCCAATTCCCTGTAAACCAGCAAAATTCTTGATATGTTGTTTCTTGTGCCGGAACCACCGATGTATATATAGATATATATATATATATATATATATATATATATATATATATATATATATATATATACACCAAAAGAAACCCCGTAATGACAAAGTTATGGCCGTGCATCATATATACAGAAACAACGAGGAAAAAAATAATGGTGAAAGATTTTCTCTCATTATCATCATCATTTATAATTATATTTAAATATTTGATCGAACAAAACTGACGCGAGCGCTTCCCCGGGCGGCGCGGGCGCGGAGGCTCGTCGGAATTCCGACTGCGTATATATATATATATATATATATATATATATATATATATATATATATATATATATATATGTACATCTATATATAAAATTAGCCGTCGTGGCTTTTGTCTATTGCGCGCTCTCTCATGGATCGCGCGGCTCGAAAGAGAGAGAGAGAGAGAGAGAGAGAGAGTCGTCCAATTTGCCCTGCCTCGTAAAACGTAAAATTTAACAGTTGAACGCGGCCGATAGATTTATATATATATATATATATACATAGAGAGAGAGAGAGAGAGAGAGAGAGAGAGAGAGAGAGAGAATAAGAGAGAGATTGAGAAGCTGAGAGAAAGAAGGGTTGAAAAAGAAGAGAAACATAATTTATATTCTAATAGTTAACGGGGCCTTCATTGATTGCCCGTATAGCACATTTTTATTTATATAGAACTTTGCTTGCATTTCCTCCCCAGCTCCAATTCTAAACATCGATATTTTGCAATTAATAATCAATAACCACATTATTCATTATAAAATTAACAAAAAAAAGGAGTTTTCATTTTCATGAAGGCAAATTTATAAACCGAGGCGACGTTCTCGTATGGCAAAATATTGATACTGCCTGCTTTCAGATCGACTAATATCAGTCGTCGACCCGCCATTGCATAATCATAATAATAATACAGGCACGATAATAATTAATCTTGATCTGCGAACAAAAAAATTGATGGAAAGGGTTACATTATAGAAGACGAAGAATTGGAAGATTCGATCAATTTGTACCCGACGATTAGTGCGACAAAAAGATCGTCCTGGAGAAAAACAAATTTTATTCATTCGACATTTATGAACTATAGAACAAGAAAAATAAGAAGAAACCATTTTGCCTAAATTTGTATTGGCTAGCGTTGTAGAGAGAGAGAGAGAGAGAGAGAGAGAGAAAAAAAACTATTAATAGCTCCATTTTCTTCGTTTGTTCTGTCGTTTGACTTTTAAAAGCTTTAAAGCCAACTTTACGCTCTGCACAATCCTTCCTTTCGAAACCTGCAGAGCCTCCCATTAATATTGCAAAGTACGCGCAACTCTACCTGGAAGCAGTAAAATAATTTCAAGAAGCGGATGATAATATTGGCTTAAATGGAAAATTTCCTGTATTATGTATATATACATACACACACACACACACACACACACACACACACACACACACACACACACACACACACACACACACACACACACACACACACACACACACACACACACACACACACACACATCTATATATATATATATATATATATATATATATATATATATACGTATACACTTGCAGATTAGTTTTTACGCTTCGCGGATCGGAATCGTTCGTTTTAACATAAGTCCCTTAAAAATATATATAATTTAAAAACATTAAAATAATTCACGAGTCCATATTTTGCTAAAGCTGGTGTTTAAGTTTAAGGGGCATTTAAGAGATTGATGTATTTAGATTAATTTTGTTGGGAATTGTAAGAGACCGAAAAGTGTATACGGAACTAAATGAATACGTTTAATGCCATAGAAACTATATATATATTTGATTAATTAAAATCAATATAACAATATATATAGTCGTTATGATCGAATGACGCAAAAATACAATGGTCTATGATCATTGATTAGGAGACAAAAAATAAAAATAAATTCTTATTAAATTAATTCTGTCACGAAAAAGATAGAGATTATATATGAAAATTTACATCTATATAAAATCAATCGAGTATACGATTACCAACATGGCCCTTGACATTGCTCATACACTAACTGTATTTGTTAAAAAACAATTAAACATTTTATATTTCTAGTTTGAATTTACGATATCAATATTCGCTTCGTTATTGTGTTAAATTTTTAAAACTTTGTTATTGAGCACAGCCGAGCAGAAGCGAACGGTGGCCGCTTCAAAGTAAATTTAATTTAAAAAAAAAAAACACTAATTTTATTCAGTTATTGTACAGCTATGCTCTTCATTTAGTACACTTTGGTGCATTAATTTTTTTCTATGTGTACATGAAGAAAGCTTGCAAAAATAAAGAAATCGATATCACATTAATATTACTCGTCTGTACTGCTTATATCAAAAAGAAATTTCATGTATACTATTCATAACATTATGCAAAAGACAAAAAATCTAGTTATTTATTTATTTATTTATTACTACAAGGACTAGATAGTCCTCTTACTACAATGAGACTCCTGCCATCGAAAAATCTATCAAACATACCGTTATAATGTAAAGTCGTACGTCCGAAAAATTCAACCTGGCCAGGGGGGGGGGGTTGAGTTCTGCATAATTTTTACGGTTGGCGTTATTTTTTCGGACCGTGTTTTAAGAAAGACAAAAAAGGTAATGGAAAGTTCATCGTTCTGTCGCGTTTATGAATACTTGTAGTGCAGTTTTTGTCGGAATTTCGCAGACTTTTCCGAAAATCGCAGCGGCACAGCGAAGCTCAGATATCTTGGCATTTTACCGATCGACCACCGCCGCTTTCGCGTCGTACGACTTCCTCATTTTCATACGGTTAATTATCTAATTATATAAAAAATACGGTTATTACACTATATAGCTATATGCGCAATTTCACTTTTTCGTTTTCTTGTATTTTCTTTCTTAATTTACGTGTACTAGACAGAATTAAGATATTCTTGTGCGCATGAAAAAAAAAGCTTTACACGTTGAGCAGATAAAAAAAGAAAAGAAATATTAGTCAGCCGAGCAAGAAAATTTGTCCAACGATAAAAAATCATTCAAGAATCTTTATCGCGATTTTAGGAAACAGCTTTCACGTCCGTATAAAATCCATGTATAAAACGGCACGTCTCTATAGCAATGTATCAAAGGCGGATTTCTATTTGTTCATTTATGTTGCTTTTGTTTTTCTCTGATCGCCCCTCCGAAATCGAGAATGGCCGTACCGGCGACCGGTCTTACGCGAGGCGTTGCGCCACGCGGACGCGAGGGTGCGCGCACGAAGCTCCCAGATTTTAGCCTAAAAACTATCGGCGCGAGTCCGCACGGGGATGCCTCTGCGCGGGACGATCCACAAATCTTTGGGAAAAGTCTCGGGTCGCGACCGGGACGGAGAGACGGGGCGCGTGAGGGACAGAGGGAGGTTAGGTGGATAGACAGAGCGGCGGTGGGTGGAGGAGAGGGGGCTTCCCTCGCAGACTGTTTTCCAAAAAGGCACGAAAACAATCCATCCATCAGATCTGTTTACGCGGCGGCCCGGGCCCGTGTCCGAGACTGCAGTGTGTGCGCGCGGCGAGGAAGACTACGAGAGAGTCTCGCGCAGCCCCGGCACGTTAGAATTAGTTTTATACGGGTTGGCCGTAGATTCTGGCATTTTATAAGTCTCGAGCGCAGAACGACTTTGGATAAATTGTTTCGTAGCATTGTAGATCGCGTTGTTGTTTTCATTGCATGTTATTTACATACATTGAGGTAGAGGCACGCGGCCTTTCTTCAACTAGCTTCTTGTGGCCAATTAAATTCACGGTCGATTTGAATATTTTTGATGATATGTATATATATATATATGAAAGTTCGAAATTCGAATTCAAGTTTTCATCAATAGTCGCATTCAATCTTTAGGTAATTTATTATTATAAATGAACTTGATTTGGACTTATTGGAACTTCGAACTTTCATTTATCGCGAAGAAGTATTTCGAATACAAGGAAGGCATTTAACGTGCAGACTATCAATTTTTTCTTGTTGCGAGTGTGCAATCATTTCTAGGCGCTGAAGATGGTCTTGACCAAAAACAAGTTTGACAATTGATCTGGACGAATGCCGTCAGCGTTTCGAATGATCGTAACACTCCGGGGTACTTCAGCCCCGTCCGAATAACGCGTCGAAAAGCCACTTGAGAAACGAACAGTCGCGAGTCGCTCGCAAGATTGCGATGCGAGTCCGTGGCCACCCTAGCGAAAACGTGCATCGCGAATGTTTCTCGTTCTTTTTCAGACTTTTTCAGACAAACGCGCGGCGAAGCTGCTCATGCCTTCGTTGCTCAAATGCCCGGCATTTTAAATCGATTGATTTTTCCAACTGCTCGGTTAACCTCTTAGACGGGCGCTACATCCTCGTGTTAAATAAATTCGTATTTTATAAAGTCTTTTTCGAGTTTTACACGTTACTTCCTAATATTCAATACGTCGTATTATATTATTATACGTACATTAATGCTAACAGGTATAAAAGCCGTGGTTATCTTTTTGAAAATTTAGATATTGCAATTATTAATATGTACATAGATGTCGGTTGCATGATTTTTATAAAGAACAACGTTTTGAGGCTTCGTTTTTCGATGTCTTTCGTTCGTGTCATAAAAAACTTTTACCCTTAAATCTATGAAATAGTGTAAAAAATTTACGAATCATTAATTCATCAATGAATTCTTTTACAATGAGAACTATTAATATTTTATAAAGTAGGAACTTTTATAACCTCGCGTAGATCCCTGCGATCATATAAATCGAATATTCGAAAAATTATATAACTAACTATATTTAAATAAAAAACACTTTACTCGTACATATATTTTAAATGTTCACTCAACCACGTACTTTTTATTGAGTTTTTCCAAAATCGTGGCGAAAGTCTAATTCATCGCAATTCTTTCTCTGAAGCCAATAAAATTATTATTGTACCATCAAATGATACTGTCATAAATTATTAGATATTAAGTCGTCACGTTAGAGAGACAGTGCCAAAAGAAAAAAAAAATTCTTTGAGAAAATCAGCACATGAACCACGAAGCTATTTTTCTGTTTCTTCACAATTTTCAAACTTTCTTACATATATAGAATTTAGGATGAATAATAAAGTCCTTATATAGCCTAGGAGCGCGCAAGTGAAAAAGGGCCGTGCGTGATCAGACGCAGCGTGGCATTGGGCAAATCGAAATAAAGAGACTGCGATGACTTGTAATTAATTGAAGTAATTTAATTGTAATAGATTACTTATTTACTAATAATGTATGCCTTCTACAAAGTCGGCAACGAATAAAAGTTTAGCTTCGGTGTTGCTGATCAATATTCCCGTTTACGTGACTAAAGGAATCATAATCGTTACAAGTCGGTCTTACATCGTCTTACCACGGATGCAAATACTACGAATTTTTTCCTATTATTTTCCTTATCGAAATCATCGAAGTCGACGAGCTCGATAACTGTCGTCCCGCCCTCTCATAACTCAAAAATGGGACTTTTTGTTTTTCAAACGTATTAGCGTTTCGATACGTACGTGAGCCAACTGGAAGCGCGCGACATTAATAATTTCACATTCTTAAAAATCAGTTCTTCTTCAAAGATAAAGAATAGATTCTGTACTTTCATATTGCACACATCTTACGAAAACTCCGACGAGGAAGCTTAAAAACAATGTGCTCCCCTGTACTCGTTCGATTTCTCCGTTTGAAGCGATGCTCGAGATATTGTCCAACAGCAGTACAGGAAACTTCTAAAAATTTTAACAATTTATACGTACGCTATATCTGCCCAGAACTGTCAATATTATTACATTTACAACGCAAGTCAATGGAAAATCGTCCCGCCACGGTTCTCCTTTCTTCGCACCCCCGGCGCTTCGATAGCTTCGCTCACCCCCCTCCCTCTGCCCATTGCCCAATAGCCACGATAACGGCACTCCAACCGTACAGGCCATCGAGGACGTCTCCGCGGTATTCCCACCCTTTCCCACGTACGCGCGCGCGCACTCTACGCGTAAACGATCGGCCCTGCGAAATGCGCCCGCGCGGAGAGGGAAAGGAGGCGAGCGGTCGAACATTTTTCCCCGTGCTTCATTGTTCGTTGCGCGTGCCTCTCCCGCCCCCCCCCCGCCCCGCGGCGAAACGTACGACCCCGTAACGAATTTTGGCCCCCGCGAGCGAGCGATGCCCCCGGGCCGCTTCCTCTCGTTCGGCTGCCCGCGCGATGCGTTTCACGGCAGGTCGCGCGGCGCATAATATCGTTCTTTTCTTCTCGCTCGCTGCGGAACCCTCTTTTTTGCGCAGGCGTTCGGATCAATGTTACACGAATGCGTGTGGGTGTACGTGTGTGTATGAGCGTGCGTACGATCCGTGGCGGTTTAACGCAATTTTGAAGGTTAGGTAAAGTGGAAGTTTGCATATAACAGGCGCTCGACTGCTTCGTTATGTGCGCATAACGAGATCGGGGTTGCGTTTTTTTTCAAGCGACGAGTTACGAACAAAGTCACAATGTACATGTGTATATATATATATATATATATATATATATATATATATATATATATATATTGTATAGCTAAAAGGCCAGGGGACAAAATACGATAGATAGTGAACACTATGAGTGATTTTTTGAAGAACAACGTTAGTTCGAGACAGTATAGACATAAAGTTAACACTATTTTGTTCACAAATTTATACCCTTAAAAAAAATCCACCTGAATTTATTTAGTTGGTAGGATTTAAACGATACAACTGGCATATATTTGAAACACTAAAATAATTAATGAAATCAGTAAAATATTTGTTATACCATATGTATAATTTAATAGTTTCAAATACATTTCGTTCAGGCAACCAATATTGAATAGACATATATAGAAAACCATGATCGTTTTTAATCACAGATTTCAATAACATTTTTATATTATCAAGTTTCAACAGATATATTTTCTTAATCTACATATTATTTTTCATTAGCAATATGTAAAAATTATTAAAAAAATATCGAATATTTTATTGTTAATAATATGATAAGAATGAAATAAGTTGACGGTAAATAAGGTAATTAGAGCACTGTTAATCAAAGTAAGATGTATGCCTAGTCAAAAAAATTGTCTCTGGTATATTTATTTTAAATATGATGAAAAGACTATTACGGATGGGTTTTAACATTTTTTATGCATGTATTATATGCCACTGTGTTCTATGTACATATACCGGTCGCTGTGGATAATGTCCAAATTAGAAATATTGGCCTCGCTACAAATGCAATAAATCATTTCACATATATTAATAACGATCTGTTTAAAGAAAAGTCAATTTCGAAATTTTTTATTCCCGTTTCATGTTCCAGACTAAATAAAAGTATAAAGAGGCAGTAAATTATTGTGAAAAAAAGATCAAAAAATTATATACGATGAGAAATGTTTTTTGACATTGTAAACCAGTAACTAATATTTTAAGTTTGAGTTCTTGCTTTTAGATAATAATAGAAGTAAAGAATTAAAGTAATGCCTCATTTCTGTACATATTATATATATATTACGTACTTTATATTATATATGTATAACTATATATATTAATATAGTTATACCTACTACTTGAAAGATTTATCGATTATCTATACATTATAATATTAATCGAGAACTATTTTTCGGGTGATAGTTACAGCAAATAAAGTTTAATAAAGTTTTGAAAAATAATTCTCAAGAGAGATGTAAATAGATAATACCAGGTAATAATAAATAAATACCTAAGGTCGTAAAAGCATCGTTAGTTTACTCAGACGACACTTCAATCCATACATACAGTATTCGCGCGGACTTCTTCCAAAAAAAAAAAATCCGTACCTCACCTCTTCGACAATACTCATTAATAACCTTTTATAGACTCATGGTCTATAGTCCTGGCTCTGGGTATTTATCTTCTCGTTTGCAATAATTACGTCCCCCGGTTAAAACAAGGCTTATTCCATGCGTATTTTAGAACCCGGTGCCGTCTATTGTTTTTGTTAAACATGGTATAAAAAATGGTTTATAAATCGCAATTGTGTCAACGGATAGAAGTTAAATATTTTATACCGGATGAGCGGATGAGAATTTTTCTGAATATATCAAAAATATTCAGCAAACAAGTTTAAGCTCGAGGTTCATGCTTAAAAAAATTTTATTTGAAATTTATACAATGTTTTCCGAGTGTTTAAATGTAGTTTGGTTTTTTTTAGCAAGTACGATATTAATTTAACTACTGGTAGAGTCACAATTATTTAACAATACTGAAAATTTTAAGATGATACTCTGCTGTCCAAGTCTTCATTAATGATTTTGAATGATTTTAGATTCAAAGATTCTTCGATAAGCAATAGTTTCAACAGTACACATGTTGTGAAATTGTTATAAAGTTTCAAATATTCTTGAAACTTCATACATATAGAAATCGGTACAACGTCAACGTATTGATATGTTCTCCAGTATGACTATCCAACTTGCCGTCCGTCTTTGTTCCATCCTGACACCTTCGACAACTCCGGTTATTCTACCCCTGTGCTTTTTTCTGCTTAACCGATTGCGATTTAAATATGGTTTAACAAAATAAATTTCCCGATTTACATTTAGCGGGTCAAGATACGTATAAAAAAAGCCCTTAATTGCGACTCGAGAACATATTATTCTGCAGACGAGAAGGTATCCGTAGCGCCAGGTCTATAGTGTAGCTGTCCGGTTTTGTTCGTATGGACGCTCGCAACCATGCGAAACGGATTTATAGGTATGTGTGTGTACGTGTATGGGTGCGCGCGCGTTCGTGTCTGTCTGTGTGTCTGTGTGTATATACATCTATACATATATAGACCCGACCCATGAGTTGGTCATACTACTAGTCATACTCGGTGACAATAGAAGCTCGCATTGTTCGCAATAATAATAATTGCGGGCTCGATTGGCTCGTACACAGCTGACGATGGCAATATGACATATATAATGCGTTATATAGTAGAATCCAGTATTTTCATAAATTCCTCCTCGCGTTCTTGGAGAGAAAAAGGTGGGAGGGAGAGAGAGAGAGAGAGAGAGAGAGAGAGAGAGAGAGAGAGAGAGAGGTACAGCGAACAGGGATTGGAAAAGAAAAGGATATTTAGAAAAAAGGCGAATAAAAAAGATATAGAGGAGGGATGGATTCAGTTATACAGGCACGCATATAATGCAAATGATTGTCTGCTTGCGAGCGTTGGAAGCTTCGCGATATTACAGTGCTTCGCATTGTAGTTTTTTCAGGGCGTAAATTCGAAAACACACAGACACGCACGCACAATTTTTCAAATTTACAAAGAATACAATTCCGTGTAGAATTATTAAAGAATCTAAGTTATATGGTATGGTTAGTTATCCTTATTTCTGCTTGGCCTGAAGCAAATGAATCTAGTCTATTCCTGGTTCTAATTCTTGGTATATTTCTATTCGAGATCTGGAAATTAGATTTTATCAAGCATACCTAGTTATAATCCGAACATAATCTAGTGAGAAAATGTCACTAGAAATTTCAACACTACCAATTTTCTATCCTTGTCTGAGTGAATAGTTTTTTTTAGCTCTTTTAGAATATTTATTTGACATAAATTGCTTAACTTTACGTATTTCTGAAACACATTCTCATCTGAGTAGAATTTATAAATAATGTTCTGTACGGCTTATTACGAATGCGATTTACAAATCCATGCTAAAAATTATTATAATATATTTTTTACACACTAATGATGTGAAATTTTGATGTTAATACGCTTTCAAAAATTGTCGATCGGAAATTTCGTATCGGAAATCCCGACCATACGATTCGCAAGCTAATGCGCTATCCTCTGTATTCAATGCAAATACGATGATAATAGTGTGCGTATGAACGTTTGTGAATTTTTCCATGTTAGAAATCTTAGTAGATCCGAGTGAGTAATAAATAAAAGAAGATAGTTATTAGATAATCATAGGAAAATTTAACTGGAATCTGATGTGTATTGCGCTTATGAGAAAATCGTCAGTAATACTGACTAAAATCTTAGCTGAACTAAGAATACTTGGGGAATATTTCTACACGGGACAGAACAGATTACCAGATGTGTATATTAAGCATTGTTGTGTTTCGAAGAATGAGAATTAACCAAAGAAAAATGTGTACGCAATATAGCTTAGAATAGATAATTGTACGAAACGTTGGAAAATTAGTTAGAAAATCAATACATTAAATCCGATCTCCTCTAATTTCGCTATGATATTATGTAACGTGACAGCATTTCTCGTTCCTTTATTGCTATATTTGACCGATCGGGGCGAAATTTTTATGGAGCGTACAGCTTTTTGCGATATCGCGGAATAATACAGCCGAGTCGATGATTTTGTCTTAAAATAGCAATTAGTAAATTATTCGAAAAACTTGCTCGTGACGCAATTGCAGCTTACGGTGGCCGCGTCGAGCGAGCTTAGGGAAAATGGAAACGTCTACCGATGTCCGACGACTAGCTCGTATAGATTATTATAATATCGTATTGCCGCACTATCATTATGACGCCTATAATTGTACGAGCGTAGATGCGAGAGCACGGCCGCCTACGATCGAGCGAGTCGAATGTCGAATTGCGATTAGCGCATACTTTTACCCCGGCTGAATATATTTAGAAGATACTCGTTGAACTAGGATATATCTAAAAAAAATTATCTCGCCATCTGTTTCCGTAATAAATAAGCCTTTTTTCCTAGACATTACAATCAAGAAATTAGGCCGTTCAAAATTTAAATACACACACACACACACACACACACACACCACACACACCACACACACACACACACACACATACATAGCAATAAATTTGTAATCATAATATTTTGTACACTGTAAAGCAGATTGTTAAAACTTTTTATAAGGCCTGCTCAAGCTTTTCTCGTCTAATCTCGAATCAATGATACAGCTATTAATATAAAATTTTATACGATCGTGATGACATATTTAATAAGCAAATTAATTAAAAATCGATAAGTTTCTAAGCTTTTTCAAAAACTGAAATTATGTCTTCTCATTGGCCGAACCCGAACGTGGCGTACGTAATCCTCGGCATGTTGCTCCGTTGCGTAGAAATAATAAATGCGATCGAACGTAACGGTATTAAACCGAACCTTTAAATCGTATGAATTTATGAAAAGAGTCCTTTCGTAAGAGACAGCGACCGGGCCTGTTCAAGAAGCCGTTTTTCCTTACTCCGTTCCAGTGGAATCTGAAAAAATAATAAAAGCAGGGAAGCGTTGGATTCTATGCATCTGTCCAGGCTGTTTAGAAACTAATCAAATCTGTCTATTCATTTAGTAGCTTAATGAACAATAACTCGCTATGCTATTTTCTAAGATGAATGCGAATAAGAATTGAAGCTCCCTCATTTTGACACAATATTCTTCTCTCACAATTCTTCTTCCAAAAAATAATAATCAATTTTTCACAAGAACGTATCTTCTTCAACAAAAATTTTTGCTTGCACACTTCCTATAAAGCAAGTTTCACATTTGGCTTAACCGCCAGAGAGATGTCGCCTATGCTTCGTATCGCGAAACGTAAAACTATTCATGTATATATATATATATATATATATATATATATATATATATATATATATATTTCTCGCAAATTTTATTTTATTTGCTTAATCGAATTTCACCAAGTGCGATAGCGTCTGTCGGCGTCCAAGAGATCAGATAATCCATCATTTCGGCGCGTTTTAAACGAAATCAAAATATTACAATTTGTTATTATTGTTTTTTGCCTCGCTTTGGTACGCATTATTCTCAACCGAAGAAAATTACAGTATCAATTTTGAATCTAAACTGTAAGCTTCCGGTTTCGTTAAAAATTGCTCGAAATCCTTGTTCAATGTTGAACTGAGGTATTAAAAATCGAAAAATCAGTTCATCTAATTTATTAGAAAATAAAACCACGCTTACGAATGTTTCATGCAAAGCCGCATTATGTTGATAAAAGCTTACCAGTGCTCGTGTTTTGCACGCATTAATCTTTCTATAAAATTATCCATTTATACGTTAATTAAGTCGGACGAGGCCAACGTGGGCTGCGCCATAGTAATAAAGCACTAACCCGAAGAATAAAGAAATTTCTTGCTTTTCAACCCCCAAATTTAATTATTGTTCCCTATGTTCAATTTTGATCCTTATGTATAGACTTTGCCTTACTAGACTTAATGTTCATCGATCAATTTAATAATATCGATCGCTAGACGCCGATAACGACTGACATTGTATACACTATTATTAGTCGCATATATGCATATAAAAAAATGCGTCGAGGAAAAAGGTATACAACATAGATACGTATCTATATATATATGAGACATACGCGCAAGCACGGAGGGAAGGGTGTCAATGACTTCCGGCAGATCTAACGGTCCCCGTTTCTAGCGCGGCGCGCGGGCCGAGCCTCAATGTTTACGATTTCCACGCGCGCGCCTGGCCAGCGCGGCGCCTCGCACCACCGCGGCGGATTAGCCTCGACGACCCTCTCCCGTTGCGCTTTCGTCGTGCATGTATATATTTCCCTCGTTATCTCTCTCTCTCTCTCTCTCTCCCCGCCATTCTCTCCTTTTCTCTTATGCTTCTTCGGTTATACAGGAAAGAACGGGAAACTTTGCCAACCGTATATGGGCGCGGGAAAAATTCCCTTATCCTCTCTTCCCTTCTTATTAGATGCCGTACGTTCCAGGTTTCGCTCCGCGTGCTTATATATATATATATATACAGGGTGTCTCTGAGATGATGGACCATCGTACAGTTTTACAGGTATTGGCAATTTCAATACAATTCAGCGCTGCGAACAGAACTAACAAATATGGTAGCCACTAGTATGTATTAAGTAGACGAAAGTATTACTTATATTAGTAAAAATTCGGAGTTTCTTGTATATTTATTAATTAAAAAGTGTAAAAAACATCGATATAAATAAAAATAAAGCATAAAAAGTGTTATAATATAGTTAAGAGTGTAAAAGATATATTTCGTAATTTTCTGCACATTATCAAAAGGTTATAATTGATAAGGGAGATTGATTCAGAGATATCGTAATAGTGTTAAACAATTAATTAGTTTATAAGATTGTAATGGCCAACAATCATGAAGATTGGACCAAAATATCAAAAATTAACTGTGATAAGCAGTCATTGCTAAGATAATTACGTTTGTATAATTATAAGCAATGATAATTATGTTTGTAAACAAAATACACGTTTTAAAATTATTGAATAAATCTATTTGAAAAACTAATTTCATGCAATTAATTTCTTATTTCATTATGTCTTTAATTAAAATGTATTAAAAAAAATCACTTCTTTCTCTCTCTCTTTTTTTTATACACTACGGCATTATAATAAATATTTTAAGTACATACATCTATCTTAGAATAAAAAATATAAGTTCTCTCCATTAGTTCCTATCTGCAGTATACTCTGATCTGCCATTCGTGTTTTTATTAAGCGCCCCCCGTACAGGCCGTGGACCTATTCTTCGATGCGCGCTGAAATAGGGATGAAACAACGTCATATACGTGCAGGTGCAAACGCCGGACTGTATTTCTCGCCGTTGGGAATCGTTTTTGCGGATCTATAATACTACGATGCTCCTGGAAGCCGGCCATTGCCGCTGTTACGGTTTCTACCCAGTGTCGACGGTATTTGATTCTCTTCAAAAAATTTCATTATAAAAAAAAATAAAAAATTTGATCGAAAATCCCGACTGAAATCCAGCTCGGAGTACCGTCAATTGCGCGAATTTATCCCCATCGTGCGTGCTGGTAATCTCGTCGCTGATTCGGACAAAATTTATACGCCGCGCATATGACGTATGTACGCTTTGTAAAAAAAAGTCAAATTAAGGGTTAAGTGTTGCAAAGTATCAACTAAAGCTGATCGATTCATCGCGAAGAACAGTAGATCGGACGCCGTTCTATTTGCATATTTTTTATGATAATTTAATGTGCTAGATCCGAAAAAATAAGCCCGAAACAACTTTTGGACGAGATGATCTAATATTCGGACGAATAAAGAGGGGAATATATTAAAACATAAAAAGAATACCCCGCATAATATGCATATATGTATTATATATATATATATATATATATATATATATATATATATATATATATAATATTTGCGAGAATATATATATATATATATATATATATATATATATGTATGTATGTGTGTATGTATATCTATGTATTCATATTAAGAGAAAAAAGAGTGAGTGAGAGAGAAGAGAGAGAGAGAGAGAGAGAGGAGAGAGAGAGAGAGAGAGAGAGAGAGAGAGAGAGAGAGACAGAGGAACGCAGACTTGTAGGCAGACAGAAGACATCTCGAACGGTGAAAGCAGCAGACGGCATGTAATACTGCGCCGGTGAAAGGTGAATCCTGCCAGTATATATATATATATATATATTTGACACAGAGCCGATATGCTGCTTTGCGCTGTTATTATACGATGAACTTGCGTATACGGCTTACTCCTGAATATTATTAAATGTAAATGAAGTTAGCGCGAGTAGAATTTTGTTTTTGGGAGAGGGGCCAATTGCAAAAGTCACCGTTTTTCAGAATATTATGCTTTGAGCAAGAAAATCATTAATTGTCGGCGCGACTCCTGCGCCAAGCCGATTGACCAAGTCTATTCAAATAATGTTAAACTATTTTTGAAACGTAATATTGAAAAGTAAAGATTACAACGCTAAAGAATTTCTTGAATTCGTAAGAATGAATCTTCCTAAACTTATTATTATTTTAATGTGATATAAAGATTTTTATTTAAACGGTGTGCTGCAGTTTTCCACCACCGAAATCCTTCGGACAGTAATAGTGAATCCAGTGGGGGGGGGGGAGAAGGTCAGTTACACTCAAAGTGTTAGAATATATACGAATTCAAAATTTATATAATTCATTCGATCATTCTATTTTGATTAAATAAAACATGTTAAAATTATCGATTATAATTGAAATCGAATATCACAGGTTAAACTGAATAAAGAAAAATCGACATCGAATAATGTCATTTGTTGATAACATATAATTTAGTATATAAATTTACACGGTCGTCAAGATACCTGGATCGATGTTATATAGTATAGCATCTTTGACTTAATAAATAGCGATCACCTGTTGTTAAGCAGTATAATATAGAAGTGGTATCAAATGTTCTTATTGCATTACTTTCGCTTCAAAGGGCGCTTACAACCAGATGCGAGTGCACATTTGAGAAATGAGATCGAGTACGTAGAGAACGCGAATGAGAGTAAATTGTTAAGATAGAGAGGCCCAATTGAGTTGACCATTGATATCAGTATGTGTGGTATAAAGTATGAAAAAAAAAACAGCGCTATCGATAATACTGTCGTTTTCATATTTATCGATCGAAATGGTTAAAAACCTTGAGGTGTATAAGCGTTCTTGACCGTCCCAGTAGCACCTCGTAAAGCGCGCTGGAAGCGCACTATACATATATAGGGTTATATTAAGCTCTCTCTCTCTCTCTCTCTCTCTCTCTCTCTCTCTCTCTCTCTCTTCCTCTCACTCTCTCATGCTCTCTGTCTGGACTTTCTCTTTGTGCTCTACTTTTTTAACGAAAAGATAACATTTTATAATACTAGAAAGTATTGTAATAATTTTCTATCTTGCAAGAACATAATCGTTTGAAAATGCAACAATAAAAATATGCGAGATATTTTAAACGGAGAAATGTACCATCAAGTTATTTTCTTACGGTCTTTTATTATTATTATTATTATTATTATTATTATTATTATTATTATTATTATTCATGATTATTATTATAGTATACTACGAAATTAGTATATTATTATTAACACATGATCAACGATATATATATATATATATATATATATATATATATATATATATCAGAAATATTTAGAAAGTTGTTATCGCAGTCTTTTCAAGCATCTATAAGAATCATGATTTTATATAGTTAACTTTTGTAATAAAGTCACAATTTCAATCGATAATGATAATCACTAAAAACATTATAGATTGTGAAAACGATTAGGATGGCCAAATTCATATACTTTCTGTAATTCGTTAACTATATTTATATATATTTATTATTTTTCTAAGAACTGAATCTACTAATTTCATTGAAATCTATAATTATAAAAATATTCTGCCAAAATTATTGAATACAGTCAAAAATCATATTATTAATATAATAACGGTTAAAGCGTTCTTAAATCTAATCGCCTTCCGAGAATCTGAAGTATAAAATCCGAAATATTAAAATCAAAATTAATTCTACTATAGTAAATGACAATCGGAACGCGTTTTCACCGAAACTTTTCGCATCTGCAAAATATCCATAGATTCCGAGTTGCTCCAGCTCCTCTTCAGTGGATAATCACGAGGATAATTTTTGATAAAATTACTAAATGTGATTTTAAATCAATGTAGTTCTAGATACTCATGAAGGGTATAAAAGGAAAATCAAAAGGGTCTTTTTACGTTAGCCTTAAACTTTCATCGCACAAGTTAAAAATGCCTTTTGACGGAATTAGAAACTAAGGTTTTTTAATACTATATAAATTATCATTTGATTATATAAACATTTACACAGCCTTACGTACAATTTTTACAATATTTCATGTCCTGTTTTTCTTACATTCGTGAAGAAGAAACGTAGAAATATAGACGTAGCATAATTCGTAATCGTTATAATTATACTCGAAATGTTTCACTAATCTGCACAGATACGAGAATGACGAGAACGCAGTCGTCGAAAGGTTGTCCAAATTCAGGTAAATCAATCGAAATTGACTGGGCACGAAACTGTTTTAAATGCTTAAACTGCTTTAAAAACTGATTTCCCTTCGATATTATATAGACATTACATAACTTTATTGTATTGTCTCGATATAATGCTGATTAATCGAAAAAACAAAAATTATTTTTCATTACATTATCGTTGAAACGTACGAATAGCACTTTTAATTTAACTCAATCTTTGTAATTGCCTCGGTAAATATTTGACATAAAAGGATGATCGTAGTCCCAAACTCGCTAAATTTCGTAGCTCCCGGATGATGTTGAGATACTTTCTTGTACGCTCGTATTGCTTTGATAAAATTACGAAAATCTATACCGCTTGAAAATAATTAATATTACATCCTTCCGAACTTTTCTTCCTTTTACCGCATTTAGTTGTTCAGCGTCACATCCTTGACATGGGCATTAGCGACAATACAATGGGACTTATGCTACGCATTTAAATTAACGCAGTTATATTATGTTAAATCGCGCATATTGATTTTGGACACAAAATTCGGAATACTTCGGTACATTGTAATTGATTATCGAGACTGTGCGATGTAGACGATTCAGGATGCTGTAAAATTTTCGTTAGTTATTGTTGAGAGGGCCGTCCTTGAAGCTGTGTTTTTTCGTCCTGCTTACGGTTGGATTTTTCGAACGCTTCGTACAATTCGACATGGGAATTCCTAACTTTTGGAGAAATATAAAACTATACGTGTGTGTGTGCGTGCGTGTGTGTGTACGACGATCGGGGAATTGATAACTGCTGAAACAAGGAAAATTATCGAATCTGACGCTAAACGCGCGATAATTCTTCGTTCATCGCATTATCGCACTACCGTCTCTACATCTACTCTGTACCTATAAAAACCTACACTACGCTATTATACCCCCCTTGCCGTATTCTCGCGCGAGCGTAAATCAGAACTGCGACTATAACTTTATGCAAACGAGGAACGGATCATTTGGTACATGTAGGGGGGGGGAGGGGTGGAATACTGCATTCGAACGAGCGGTCGCACGGGCTTTTTAATTAAATTAAATATTCTAGGATTTTTATATTACGCCGAACTAAGTAACTACTCGCGTATTTCTGGCTCGAAAGGGCGTACAGTTTCGAAAGTCTGGTTTTTCAAACATAAAATTACAGAAATCATAGAAATGATGATAATAATCGATTCGGGGGACGAAGCCAATTTCCCGAAGAAGATTCGAGGAAACGGCATGATAAGATCGAATGCCCTAAATGCAATCTAGATTCAATTATTTATCATCTATATTACCATCGTAAATGTAGTTTATTCTCGGTAATTCATTAAAGAATGATAAAAGTAATCGCTTATTAATAATGGTCCAGTTTATTTTATTTATATATATATGTCTCTGACGAATTATCTGCTCATTCGGATTGTCCAACCAATTAACAATAGTTACTTTATCAGTCTTTGCATATCTGAAATTGAAACGAGGTGTGTCAAGATTTTTCGCAAACCATCATTTTTTAGCCTTGAAATTTAAATTAAACCCCTGAAATTAAAAAAAAAAACGCTCTCTGCTCCTCTCCCTTTTTTATCGGTCACTGAGAATAGATTGGAGTATGCCCAAGAGCTTCGAAAATATCGTTCTCTCGTGAAATCTGGCATGGAACAAATTGTTTACCGCGCGAGTTCCATTACGTGCATCTAATGCGCGAAATATAATAATGAAGCTGACGAGAACTAAGGCTGAGAGCTTTTTAATGCCATACTGCGATGATAACGATGCAAGGAAGGCCTAAAGATATGTCGGGAAAAGGAAGTATCCGAGTCCTTTCGTTAAGAGGGATCGAGATTGAATCTCGGTATGGAGACGTCGAATTACGAAAATTCCTCGTTATGTAGGAACTTTTAAGACAACGTGAGCAGTACTACTTATGTATGTATGTATGTATACGCCATCGAACTCTAAACGCATTAGTTGTACATGCCGTACGGAACGTAAGACATTAGTTGCTGAGATAGATTTTGCGCGTTTAATTGAATAATTTTCATGTATTTCCTAGAATTTATCGTTTTTAAAAATTTTTTCAAGAACTTATGCTAGTCTAACGGCATAAAATATCGAATTCAAGTTAATCGCTTAAAGTTTGTCACATTCAACGTCACAACACATCCATGCTATTGTTGCCCAGTCCTTTATTATTATTATATTATATATAATCAATATTATAGTCCTTTGGTAGATACAATTGAAAATTATTTAAAAATCGAAACTTTCGATGCCATCAAATATTGATCTCATAAGCAATGTAAGAAAAATAGGATAATAACATATACAATCCTGATTTATGGCGTTCATGACTTAAGGAATTAACATTAGGCAAAATCAAATACTTTTAAGCTGATTAAATTACAAACACTAGTATATGTCCTCCTTAATGTTTTAGATTTTGCAAATTAATTCCCATTCGAAATTCTTTAATTTCAATAAAGACGCAGGATGTCGAAAAGCCTTTGTACACGAATTTCAACCGAAACTTCTAAAGCCCGAGGAAAATTTCCGGTACGGCGCTGAATATTCCTCTCGCAAAAGTTCATTACTTTCCAATTAATATTTTAAATTAGTTCGAGAGCCAGTATTATGTTACTGTATCTTTTTAAAATTCCGTGCGTTAAGCGAAAAGCAAAATTCGACGTACTTATAATGTTGTTAACAAAATTTTTTATCAACAAGCCAAAAAATCAATCATCGGGATTTCTATAATTACGAAAAACAAGAATTATAATTTAACGATTTTATTATGAATCTGCAGTATGCGCATATTTTCCTAAATAATTTACTCGCCCGAATTTTTATATCGATATCTGGCATGAAGAGAAAAAGAGAGAAGAGAAATAGAAAATGTCCGATTAGCTTCATATCGATCCAGAATTATTATAGGTTAAACGCATGTCAAATGAAATTCACCGAATATTTTTTGCATTTTCGATTCGTTAACATGTCAGATCCCAATAACATTCATCGAATTCTGCTATTCATTCGGAACGAATTTTAGCAACAAAGAAACAAAGAAAAAAAATCAATCGGTACCAAAATATTTTCTTCATTCGCATCGATTTTGACTAAATTAATAAATATTTTTATCGGTCTTGCCGTCAGTTATGAGAAGAGTCGACATAAGGACAAATTGTTAATTTTTGATTTTCACTAAAGTTAGAAAAAGTGAGGAGTGAGGATACTGCTAAAATATAAATTACGTTTCTATATAAAAATTAAAGCATTGAAAAACATAATTCAGAACAGCGGATTTCAAAAACAGCGGACGAAATAAATTATTATCAAAAAACATTTGCTCTATTTTAAGAGAGCTCCAGAAAGAAAGAAATAAATAAATAAGTATATACATATATACATCGCGTTTTCCAAATAGCTTTCCAACGTAATTAATTGAGATCGACAAGCGCCAGTGTTCGTCCTCCGATGACAGCGAGAAGAAGAATTTCTTTAGGCGGGAATTTTTAGGTAGCCCGGCGTAAAAACCCGGACCCTAGTGGTAAATCCAAGAAAAAATGCAAGGAACAAAAGGGCCCCGCCCCCAACTCCGTCCCACAACCTGGACCGGAACAGTGTGAAAATCTTCGCCCGTTTTCTGGATTTATACAAAAGTCCTGCACGCCCGGCAGTAACTGGTAAATCCTACGCGCCGCGCGATTCGCCGATGAACATTTTATACAACGATCGATCCCAATTACTCACCCTGGAAAGTCATTCCGTAAAGTCACGATGTGTATATGTGTGCGCGCGCGTGTGTGTGTGTGCGCGCGCGCGCGCGTTTGTATGTATATATATATATATATATATATATATATATATATATATAAAAAATATTAATATATTCGCAGCCGGGAGGCGCTGTAGGTCCGCTGATTAGTGTAGAAATCGCCCGATATCCCGCGCACACGTGCATAATTCCGTCCTGTCTCTCTCTCTCTCTTCTCGCCATCGCCCCTTCCCACTCCCTTTTTTCGTTTTTTTCCCTCTACTCCTTCCCTCTCCCCTCTCCGGTCGACTCGCGCCTGCTAACCCTCCCTCCCGCCTTCTCCCGCCGCCCGTCCGCTCTTTTCGGGATATACCTCTATTATTCAGGGCGGCGCGGGATTGGTCGACGCGGCCAGTGACGTCACGGGCAAATCAGTCGGTTAGCGAGGTTCGCGCTCGCGCACGAGGGTTAAAATGGAACGGGGACGGTGGGAGGGAAATGGAAAGAGCGAGAGAGAGAGAGAGGAAGAGGGCGTGAGGGTGGAAGAGAGAAGGGGTTTAAAATGGGGTGGGAGGAAAAGAGACAGAGAGAAGCAAAGCGCGCGCGCGCAAGGATGACTGCAATTTTAGCAAAAATGTATATTGACATTTTTTTTGTACACCCGTACTTTCAGTGAATTGTTTATATAACTTTTCGGCTTTCTTCTAGTTTTATATTTTACCACACTAAATTCGAATTTTTTAACATAATAAATTATGCACGTTTAATTAAAAAAAAGATATGTGTATATATGCATATGTGAGTATGTGTGTATGCATATGCACGGTTATCGAAATAGCAGTATAAGTGGATGGCTGAAAAAACTGATTGAAATATTTAAAGTGTGTAAATATTCATTACGTATGTTCGTAAGTTATAGAGATGGAATGAACATTTATATATGAAAAATGGATTTGTTCTATTTTTAAACGAGTACGCGTGTTTAACATATATATAAATATAATTTAACATAGATATAAAATAATTTTTCAATTAATAATAATAATAATAATAATAATCATAATAATAATAATAATAAGTAGAAGAAGAGGAACGGAAGATTTTTATTTTTTTGAAAAAATATTACGAAATTATTACTAAGCTTTTGAGTATTTTTTTTAATTATTTGTAACTTTATTTATATTATACAAAACATTATTTTAATCGGTATCATCTAAAGCTGTAATATAATTGTATAATAATTACGAAGGAACTTGTATTCTGTATATATATATATATGTATGTATATATGAAAACATATCAATATGCAATCAGTCATTAAAGTAATATATAAAGGAGGGAAACATGAAAGTTTTATAGTTGAATTATTGGAACATCATTGTACAAACGCACACACGCACATACACACACATATATATATAGCTCATTATACCCCCACTAGATGAAAAAAGTTTCTAATTGTTTAACATCATTAATGTCGCATCAAGAAAGTTGATAAAAAGTTAGAAACTACTGAAGGCGCAGTCAATTCAGTTTGTAAGTGTATATTAAAATAAAACTACGAGAAGATTATTTATTGTTGTTAAATAAAGAAATGTTAATGTCATATTTCACACGCTCTTCTGCGACATCAATGCGTATAATTGAGCATCGATACAAAAAGTCTTGGACGATATTGTTCCCAAATTTTTGGGTGGCTAGTTGCGAAAGATGAAAATTGCGCGCGTAAATAGACGTGCACTTAAACAATCAATAAGCAAATGAATAAATAGGTACGCGAATGAACAAATTGATAATCAAACGAGTATGGACCAATGAGCCGAGACGAGCGGCGCGACGGGCGAAGCTACGGGTCGTCGTACGTCTCCGTCCCGCGCATATGCGTCCTATGTAGCCACGGCCAGTACGAAGCGCGGAGAAAGTTGACGGCGTTCCGACGAGTAACAAGTAGTTCCTCGCGGGCAGTGGTCAGACGCGCCTCATATACGCGCTCCGCCCGGCGTGGTATGCGCATTACGCATTATATCGGCAGCCCGAACGCGTGCAAGGGTTGAAGCACAGGGACGGAGCGGAGGGCGGGGGGAGCAGCCGGCTATAGAACGACTTATGGGATTGCACGCGAACGCGCGCGCACGCACGCATCTATATATATATATATATATATATATATATATATATATATATATATACACACATATATATCTATATACATTTGTCGACTGCCGCCGAATCGAGGCATTACTGTATGTCTCTGTATTATATATATGTGCGTATACACACAACATATATATATATATATATATATATATATATATATATATATATATATAGAGGAAATAGCTCGTTGCACGGCCGTCAGAATAATCCCGACGGTCAATACGTCCATTATATAATAGTGATAATAGTAACAATAATGCGGATTTCCCTTCGATTTCGGGGCGAATTGCCAACTATCCGATATTGTCCGTCCGATCGATCCCTCGTTCTCTACCCCGCCCCCCCCCCCCGACGCCCTCGACACCCGGGACGCGAGAATTAGCGCGCCCGCGGGTACAGAGTTGCGGGGCGAGAAAAAAATGAAAATCGTCGTCGAGATATTTGCGCTCGATGTTCACTTTCCTCGCACGAGACGCCCTTTTCCGAAAATATGCCGCCTCCGCTGAATAGAGCGAGGCACGGCCCTGCCCACGCATTGCGCGTCGATGCCACGGAGCATCGCTTCGGTTTGACGCTCTACAGCTACAAGCGCGCGTATGCGTGCGCGCGGCAATTCTATAATGGCCGCATATAATTAATCCTGGGAGTTCGTTAAATATTTATAATCGCAGTAACGAGCGCGCGGGCCTGCTGGCCCGGAAGACATGACAATGGGCGAGCGCGAGCGGAAAAGGAAGTTAATAAATATACTTGAAGAAAGCAACGATATCAATACTACATTACTTTCCTCGCGACTGTGATTGTAGGTTTCATTTCTGGCACTTACGCCGAGATTATGATATAACGGCGCGCACAAAGGTCAAAAAATTTTTTGTCTATCCACTCATATTTTCTAGAGTCTTTCATATTTGATAGAGGTAGAATTTGCTCTATAGTTTTCAGATATATATATATTTGAATAACGTTAAAAATAATGGATATAGCTATACCTATATTCATGAAATACCGTAATGTATGATATGCATGCCAAGAAAAAGGTGAGATGCAACTGTTTACAAGGAAGATCTTAGAAAAGAGCTGAACAGAGAGCTATACGAGGGTGAGGGGGGAAGAGAAACATTTAATCAGAAACCTCCCTCTCCCCTCGCTTTTTTATTCACTAGTCTTACGCTTGTGGCGTGTCGGGGGGCGGATGAAGAAAGCAATGGCTACGTTTACCGAGGATCGGTCGGCCATCGGATATAAACGACGAATTTATTGCCAAAAAGATGCGCGAGTGGTGAGGGACGAAGACAGGAAGGGAGGAAAATCGCACATGGAAAAGGGCAGACCGAGGGAATCGAAATTTGTTTCGGGGGCCCAGAGGACGTCGAAGCGAAGAATTTTTGCCCGCCTATTTTTGGACGACGATGAAGATATTTTATCTTATCCTGTACAAGTGTCTTACATGTGTGTGAATAATAAATTATGAGGTATTTTAATTAATACTGAATGGATCGATATAGAATTTATCCAAATCGAGGATTTTATATATATTCTTTAAAAGAGCGCTGTTTAGTCGATCGTTATAAAACAGCACTCGATAAATTACTAATAAATAAATAAAAATTGACGAATATTTAATGTGCCATTTAGAAAAATCGCTATTGCCGAATGCACCGTAAACAATTATTGCCATGTCAATGTAAACAAATATTTAGATCCGACAAAAGAGATAGTAACTGTGAATACCCCCCCCCCTCTCCCAATGGAGTAAATCCACAACTCCTCCTATTTCGATTACAACGACGACACAATGAGGTTCGCAAGAAGACGTTCCTCGTAAAAAATTCACATTGTTTTAACACGTTTGCTTTCAAAATGCTACGAACGCGTGCGTTCTATAGTCTTTCGTATATTGATATTTCGTATATTTCGATATCCAACTTGACGTTTGGAGATCGATGTAACAGAAAAAAATATTTAAGATTTCTAAGATTGTCACGCCTTCGACCTATGCCACGGGCATCTGTTGAACCAAAAGTTGATTTAATTGCGAGAAAAAAAACTTTGCTCTTCATATATAATAAAGAAACTGGTAATTTTAATATTCTTGAATTTAGGACGACCGGTAGATACGCATTTCTGTAATTATCAGTGCTCCCGATAACCTCGTTTCGTGAAAACCGCTGAAATTCTTTGTTGGTAAAATCGCTGTAGTTCAATATAAAATAGACGGGCCGCAGGCACGCGGAGGAGCCTGTGCCCCAAGCCGATCACAGATCCTTACCGATCTATATAGGTTTATTCGATCATGAGATAACTGTATAAACATATTATAAAGAATGTACTTGTGACGGCCGATAAAAATCGAAACTGACACTCTTTTAAAGTGATGATGCGGTTGATAATTATTGTTTTTTTTTCGTGTATCATTATCCCAGAAATTCATCGGTTACGGAATATACTAAAGTCTAAAGTCGAAGCAGTCGAAATCGCCCCGGTGCTTTAAAGCAGTGAAAATTTCAGTTATAAATTAGAGAAGATTCCACCGTTTACCCACCGTGATTTAGATGTGCACTGGATATAAACAGAGGTATATTCACTGATTCACCTGATGACATTTTCGCCGTTTTAATACAGTGAGGCGATTTCCATTGATTCAACTTTGGAGTGTATACATATGTTATTATAACCGTATCAGCAATTTCAAAAAATTATAGCACTTGAATAATTTTAGATCTTCGCATTTTCAAAATTTTTAATTTTCAAAATATTTGTAAAAGCTCAAATGAAAGATGGAAATACAGCTGAAATCTTTTAAGGTATAATTTTTTTTCTTTTCAAATCTAATCCACATTATACGAGTGTGACAATCGGATAGTTTAAAAAAATAAAGGTATAATTTCTTTAAAATTTTTAATTTTAACCCATCAAAGTAATTCAATTCCATTTTGAAAAATTTTACATAATTTGCTTGCAACTGATTCGAGCTCAAAATATAAGTTTATGCCCGCGACCGAATACGAAGAGAGGGAGAAAAAAAATCGCAATTTTGCCTCTTGAAAGGAACGAACTAGATGAAAAAGGAGTGAAAAAAATGCCTTGCAATGTGTATAGTAATAATACGCTACGTATAACAGAATAATGATAAAAACATAAATGAACTGCTATTCAAATGGTAGGTTTATTTTTCAAAATTACTTACAGCTGTAATTAAGTTTTTCCTTTTCTTCTCTTTAACTTTAAAGTTTGTATAATTTTTTTTCAACAGTCACTTATAAATAAACCTGTATTTTTTGCCTTGTGTGTTTTCGGGATATCAATATTACTTACCACATGCTGAAATACGAAAAATTGAATTTGACGCTCCTCGTGTGAGGAAAAAAATATGTTCTCCATCTACATTCTATTGCTAAGAGTGTCAATGACATAGTGAATAAACAGAGAAGTCTCTTCTCCAATTCTTATAATAATTGTCATGCAAAAAAGAGGAAATAATCTAATTTAGCTTTAAAATTTAACAATCGCATGTCGACTAACGATGTATATTTTGATTATTCAGTAAAGCGCAGTATGTTAAATATTTTGAAATCCATCGGCTCGTTTTACTTCAGTTGAATTTTTAACCCAGCTTTTGTTTAATCCAAATTTTTTAATTTGTAAAATATTTTTGCAATTATTTTATTTAGTCCTTTTTAAAAAGCAAAGCTGCAATTCAATAAGTATTCCAAAAAAATTTAAATATAATACAGTAATACAGTCAGATAAACTCTTTAACGAAAATGTCTAGAGCCATTATAGTTACTTCATCTTTACAAGCCTCAACGAATTTTCAAAAAATTTTCGCATTTCCTCACTCATTGTTCTTTGAACGTTTATTTTTCTTCATTTTTTAACGGATTCCTCATATTTCTGTTTGATAAGCGTACTGATATGTGCAAGATTGTAATATAGATAGGCATTTTCATTGAATAAAGTAGATCTTAACCGATATATAATAACGACTTATAAAAAACAAAATTTAGTATCGTTCAATAAATGAAAATACGAATTTTAATAAAATAAATTAACAATTTTTCAACAAATTATTATATTTTATATGAATAAATCTGTTTTAAAGTTTTAAAGATCTTCAAAAACAACTGGTTAAGAATCTGAAAATCAGAAATTTCTCAAATAGAAATTTATTAAACAATTTTGAGATGGCAAAGCTCTACTTCTGGATTTTCTCGTATATATTCAAGTCTGTAAATCTTGAGATGACGTTGCGAGAACATGACTATTTAAAATAGAAATTTTAACTATGAAAATTTTAAAAACATTCTCATTTTTCATTGCCCTATTCATAGTTAAAACTTCGTAGCAAACAGTATTTTCCCTACTCCTGAATCAAAAACTCATTTTATTTATGAAATATATTGATATTTTCTTCGAGTAATTTTATCAAGAACAAAATAGAAATAATTCGAGACTTCGTTTAAACTGAAGTAAGAGAACTCTCGAAAGAAAAATGTTTAAAAAGATTTATAAAACTGTTTGCGTATTCTCCAATTTTTAATCGATAAATCGGAAATCAAAAATTATTTGTGCTAAAGATGGTAAGGTAATTTATAAGTTATAACCAAGAAGCTTATAAAACTAAATATATATTAAATGAGTAAATTGGTTAAGAACGAATAAAACTCTTGTCGGTTCAAAAACCATGATATTTCATTTTATTGTCTTTATTGAATGATGCTTCTGCTCTTACTATTCAGAAATACGAAAAAAAATGTTGAAAATTTGTGGTGACTCGAAAGTTTGAAGTGATTAATACTGACATAGTTTCTTGCTGATCATCTAAAAAGTTTATCAGCTCAACTGGATGAAAAATTTCTAAGACGATACAGCCAATTTCAAAGGTTGATTATTGATATTCTAAAACAAAGAACAGAATCAAGAACACTCAAGAATACAAAATGACGAGTTAAATATAAACGTAGCGATGACATCCTTTTTGAAGGAACTATAAATCAATTTATATAAAAAAGAACTAAATTTGCTAAAGAATTATTAAAACCGTTTCTATGTTGATACAGTTAGTTATATCGGTATTTTACGTCGTAAATGATTGCTTAAAGAAACAAAAAGACATAGTATTTCGGTGGAAACGACACGAGAGATCGAGGTTAACTTTAGCGCAAGCGATAAGCGCAAAGTTATTAGAGTAAATTTCAAAATCACGAATATTTGCGACTAATCGAAGTGCTGCAGAAATAACTTTACATAAAATCTTTTTTACCTGAATTTTACTTGCCTTTATTTGCAAAATTTACGCATACTGTTTCTTCAATAATATCTTAGGTAATTCCATTCAAAAGCTATTCTTATCGAATCCCTTTCAATTGGACCTGTTCAATGTTTCAGTAGACGTTAAAAATTACGCACGTGTAGAAGGGCGAGGGAGAGAAGTTACGGATATTGGATAGTCCACGGTAAAGTCTTATAGCTGGAACGTGATGGATTATAATAAATGAATGAGAGACACTGGCCATATTATAAGTCCCGCGTTTCGTATATATAGCAGTCGTTGCTCCCGTCGACCGGGAAGCGCGGCTTGCTGGACTCGATCCTCGACATATATGTATACATATAGCTATATTGTGTATATGCGCAGCGCAGCTCTCAAGGAGTCCTTCCGCGCGTCTCGTCTCGCTGGCCATGAGACGCGCACCACGGCTGCGGCCCCGTTCGATCGCGTCCGCGCGATCGCCTCGAGGTCGGGCGGTCGAATGCAGATTGCGTCTCGCGTGCCCTCCTCCCGACCCCCCCCCCTCCCAGACAGCCCGGCCCACCCTCGCAGGAAGAATGGCCTCCTTTTACGCACACGAGTCCAGACGCTGCGCTAGCCGGCGCGGCTTCGCCTCCTTTTCGTTTTTCTTTCTTCTTCTCGCGACCTCGCGTCCCTCGACGCCGACTCCGGCGGCGCGGGGGAATCGCTAGCACGAGGGGGTTGCGGCGCGAGCGAGCGCGGGGGTGGCGGTCCTTCCGGGCTCCGTATGCGCGACTTTTTGTTCGGGTCCGGATTTTTTTATTTTGGTCAGGGTCTTTTGGGCCATTGCTTCGCCTTGAGGCCGCACTGCTCGTGGAGCCGGCCGTCTCGACGCGGGCGGATAATCCGCCGCGCGCGGCGTGTGAGTCACGCGAGATTATATTTTAAAGATTTTTTGCTGCGCACTACACTCTGTAGATCTAATATCTCGGCTTTGAGATGAAAATCTACGATGATTAATAATATTTTGTTTCAAAACCAAAAAAAAGAAACAGAACCTTCAACTATTTCGTCTGCAGAATGTCATTAAATAAGATTGAAGGATTAATTTGGTATACTAATACTTAAATATATAAATTTGCCTTCGTAGACTCTCCTCGCAGGATTATATGTATATTATATATATATATATATATATATATATATATATATATATATGCGTGTGTGTGTGTGTTTATATATATATATATATAGTAAATTTGGTATTGAGGACGCTAAGTAAGGAGTAATAACAATCCTGCGGGAGGCTATTGCAAGTGAATCGGTTAAAGGATCGGCTCTCGCATTTAGTGCGTACGCACGCGCACGCAGTACACAGGGATATATATATATATATATATATATATATATATATATATATATATAATATTGAGCAACGAGAAAAGCCGGCGGCGCAGACTTCACGGATGAGCTCCCATCAGAAAGCAAACCGGCTCCGAGGCAACTTTTATCCTCGAGGCCGTCACTCTAGCCATAGCGGCAGCGACAGCCACTTATATATAGATATACTTAGGTGAGTTCAAAAAAGCAACTTATGCGCATGACTTGAGAGGCTATATGTGATTGAAGCATACTTTTTTTTGCTAATATGCATACAAAATGAGATTATTAACTGTATAGAGAATTTTTGTGGAAGAGTTCTATAACACGTCAATTTATGAATCGGTAATTAGATTGTATGATCCTAAAAAGATCGAAGCTACATGCCAAGAATTAAGTAAATAAGATGACTTTTTTAATGTAATTTCTTGATGACTATTCGAAAATTGAACGAACAAATTGATATTAACCAAAAATCTCTATAGAATACTATATACAGTTCAATAGAAATATATTGAATCTATTCAAAAAATTATGTATCAAATCGGATATATCAATATGTAATCTATAGCGAAATTCATACATACAAAAATTACAATATGCCACTGGGAATTTTTGCCGATTGAGATTGATGTGGATATAATGTAGATGAGATTAAGCGAGCAAAAATCTATACCCTATATTATTATTGTTGTTGTTGTTGTTGTTGTCCTAGTTGTTGTTATTATTTTGTTGCTGATGGTGCTGTTGTTGTTATCGTTACTAAAGCTAGGGGTTTGACTTTTCGGACTTTAAACGTATGGATAGTCACTTGGCGATGATTATTACGTTTGACATCTGAAAGCCTCAGAAAATTGATATTTAACTCTTCGAAATAGGAGGTCCTAATACTGAGTACTAATGATAAGCACAGAGCATTCACATAGTAAGTGCATTATGGATTATTCCCGTAGATATATTAAGAATATAACGCAATATTACTATACATTAGCGACGTTGATACCATTCGGTCCACTTATCGGCGTATGATAAATTGACCCTTCCCCTCTGTAGACATCAAGCAGCTACAACTTTTACTGCCCGCCCTGCACTGTATTCTTAATATCTCTATGATTATTCCTCATCAACACAGAAACAGCATACTCGATTAAATGTTAATCCTACATTCTATATTTATGAAGATATTGACATTTTTAATCAACTATGATTCCTATAGATGCTCTGGCATTCTTTCCATGAAGATTAAGGATTTATTAACTTACCCCAATCCTTTTTAGTTTGTGCTGATATTAAGCATCCCCAACTCCTGTATCCCTCCTGAATTTCCAAACAGAAAAAGTATTTGAAATAAGTTTCTTTGCTTATCCAGTGCTAATCTATTTTAAATATCCTGATTATGCCCATTCTTGATTATAATTTTGCCACGTCATTTGCAATTATATTCCCGCTGACGATGCTATTGTCAAACACCCTTACCTAATGAACTATGACACCATTTTCTCCGCCAATCTGTTTTTAATATTATATAACTTTCCGCAACAAGTTTTAATTTGGTAGTTGATTTGTTCAATGTCTGGATCACATTAATGATGTCACAACAGACGTTTTATGTGTTGCTCAGTTTCTCCTTTCTATATTTGGTATGTACAGCTGATTATTCCTACTAGATTCTTCACTTGTAAGTTGTTTGAGTAGCGGCCTAGTGGGATTATAGCTCCTTTCCCTCTTTTCCTGCTATATACACGATCACCTGCTCTACTCTTGTTTACCGATCTTTTCATGAACCAGACCTCTCCATTGCAGAATAAAACAGTATGATCCATTTCCGAACTCGCTCCTTGAATATGACTGATTTTGTATTTTTAGTAAAAAAAGTGACAAATCTAGTATATAGATGCATTCAACTGGTAAGACGAAGTTTCTTCATAGTTCCTGGAAAATTTTAAGCCTGAATTCATCATTTGGTCCATCTAGGATATTTCTGACTCTATATTTCATAGCTTAAACTTTACCGATTATGTAAAAGAATTGAATACACACCAGCAATCCCAATGTCAATTAAGATTCATAATATGACACTCCTGAGTTTTTCCAGAATTCCGTTGTTGTCCAACAAATTTCCCCGCAGATTTGTCTGTGTTTTAGTACTGATAAATTTACTTCATAGTTTCCAGTCTAAGCCCTCAGTAACAACCTATAAATCTTTGCATTTACTACAGATGGAATAGGATTTTATTCTTGGCATCCACAGGACTTAACCTAAAATCTGAGATCCGCCAAATCTATATTTCTCTCAAATTGGATTCCCACTAAATTGGAAAGATCCTATTTATAATTTACACTCCTCTAATTTATCTCCCTTACACCATCAAGCTTAACTGAAAACAAAACGTATATTTCTTTCACCATCAGATGATTTTCCCATAAATTAAAATTTAATTTGAGAATTAGATTTTCATGCTTATTGAAATTATTAATTTTCTGAAACAGTTTTTTTTTAATAAAAACTGAACTTTTTTACTCTTTAATTACCTTTATAAGACAACCTGGAGATGCTTAAGGTTAATGAGAGACTTAAAATTTGCCACTGCAATTAAATTCGACATAAAACGGGAGATTTTAATATTAATAATGTTCTTGATCTTATAACTCAATCGAAGGTGATCAAGGGATTGTCGATGAAATATGCTATAAATTTTCTACTGAGTGTTGATCTCTACGACTCTTATTCTTTACATATGTTGTAATACTCGAATTATTACTGGGATGTTAAAGCCTCAACTTCTTAATTTCACATTTCTGAAAATCGGTCAATCAAACCCCTTACTTTTATTGGCAGATTTAAATTAAGATTAAACGGTTCAAAGTACGTAACAAAACGCATAAATATACCGTATTTTTCATGTTTCGGTCATTATTGTTCCAACTATATTGAAGAATATACATTTAAAAATAAGAACAAATAGTGTATAATAATAAGCACAATAAAAATAATCCTTGTAAAGCTTCAAACTGCGACAAAAAAACACAAACGACAGGGACCGTGTGCAAAATATAGCCGATATGTAAGTGAGGAGAAAGTGATAAATATATAAATGGTTGTAGTTTGTGACATTGTTGATTAAGCCTGTGCTATCAGAGTTGAGAAAGGATCAGCGTTTAAGTAAGAAACAGGTCATTGCGTATAATATCTTCTAATTTTATGCGTATTATATCTTTAATTATTTAATTATATTTTAATTATTGCGTATAATATCTTTTAATTTTAATAAAAAAAACAAGTAAAAATTTCATATAAATTTACAACATTCTGAAATAAATTATCCTGCATTTATTTTAAATATATCAGAATAGTTTCATTCATCAGATAATACGTATATTATAATAAATTTCCTGGAGTTTGCCAGTACAGTGAAAACAATCAGAAGTTAATGTTGTATTTATCACATCGCTAAATCTATAATTATTGTGTTTCTGCTGAAAAAAGTTTTAAATACTTCAAAGAAAAGAGAAAAATTGCTGAAAATGTCTGTAAATCCAAAAACTGAAGGGCAGATTATTTAAACAGCATAAGGGGCGAAAAAGAAAAGGGTGGAAAAAAAGTAAAACAAAGAGAAGGAGGGAGTCGAAGCTGATAAAGTACAGAACGAAAAAGCGCACTTCATTTCGCTCTTCAGCTTGGCTCGCTCTTGCTACCCCCCTCTCTCACTCACTCTTCTCTCTCTCTCTCTCTCTCTCTCTCTCTCCTCGTCCCTCTCCACCCTTACTATACTGCTCGTCGAGCTCATCAGCAGAGAAGGAAGGGAATTCCTCTTTTCTCCTCTTTCGCCTTCCAGCACATACACACTTTATGCATGTACATGCGAATACAGGTATTACGAAGAGAGGAATTATACTGTGCAATCATTTGCAGCAAAGAAAGCGTATTAATGGAAAAATTATAATAATCCAATGTTTGCTGTCGATCACTGCTCGATAATTTATCGAGCTTGAATTGGAAGCTAAAAAATAGAGTTTACCAGTTTGCCAAATGATACTTTAAAGGTTCCTACGATTTCCGTACATGTGTATTTTATTCTTAAAAGCTCTCCATAAAGGGGACCTCCGGTTTACTCGGAAAATTGTGAAGGAATCGATTATGGAGGGCTGAACGGAACATTAATACAGTATAAATAATGCACGCACTTTGCTTTATGTGAAAAATAAAAGTGTAAAAGATTCGATCGTGGATTACTCTATCTATATATCTACATATGAAAACACGAGTGAACCGATTATTCTTAAAATGTTTACGTGGATGTGTTGGATTTTTCGACAGTAGGTCTATATATATATATAGTATAGATATATGTATGGTGTATATATATAATAGTTGTATATATAGTAATATATATGTGTATATATGTCTATATATATGTAATTGTACTATAATAGTCATATGGTATTGGATATATATTATATTAGTATTATATATATATATATATAATTTTAATATATATCATTCACAATTACGTTCTACATCGAAGAGCAAATTTCGTATCATACGATTGACTGATTTTACACATACTTCGAATTTTATAAAATTTCACGCATAATTTGAATTTCATTTAAGCACTTTACTCCTTCGATATGTTTTTATTTTTATTATCGAACTTTTCTTCGAAATCGGACTTTTGCGACAAAATGCAAAACTCGATTTAACAGAAAAATCTCAAATGCACTATTATAGAAATGTATTTAATTATTTACATTGGGCATGCGAAAAATACAACTGAACAGACTTGAAAAATACAAAAGAATAAGCAATTAACGTAGCGCTGTATGCAAAATGCCTTCGCTCCCCGCGAATGCGTCGATTCGACGATTTCCCTTACATAAGAAGTGACGCTGCTTCGTTGCTCGGCGCGCGTCGAGACTGCTCGCGAAACTGATTAACGGGCAAAACGCTGCAATAGTGCAATAAACCACAGGTCGAAGATACTCGCCAGGCGCGCTCTCACCCACGTATGCGCATTCTGCCCTTCTATGGGACTCTCTGCATATTATTATATTTTTATAGGTCGTTTCCCCAGCAACTGTCCTGCAGGCAGTATGATACAATACGGATGTATATTACACATACACACATACACACACCCAATATTCTTTCAAATATTCCTCATTTATTTTCGGTTAATATATTTATTTTTCCATGAATCAAGCTTCGAGCTTTTGAGGAAAGAGTTATTTAATGTATTGTAAATATCATTACATCTGCATAATTATATTCAGATATATATTTACAAGCTGTTCATCTAACTTTATCCATAGACTTTAAACCGAATAAATTCGTTCTGTGTCAATACACTCAGCAAATTCTAGATCACACTGCCTTTGTCTCTAATTATAAAATTACCGGCACTCGTATCTTCCTCGCAGTGTTTTGCTTTAAATATTGAAGGAATTTCGTAAAAGAAAAAATTCTACTCACACATGCAGTTTTTGTAAATATATATAATATACATATGTTATACCAATGTGAACATTTTCTTTGTACAAGCTCTAAGCTCGGCAAGCTTTACTGCCCGTATGTATGCCGCGATGTAATGGTAAATTCTTCACCCTTCGGTAGATGTATACATATCGGCAAACCGCAAGCCTAAATAACTTCGTCGGGAATGCTTTTCTCACCGTCGATTCTATATGTATTAGATTATCGAGGATTGAGAATTTTGATAAATAAGCATTTTAATGAAAATGGAAAACATTATTTCGAACGAGAATTTTGACGTAATTTTCGTGCTTGGTGGTGCTCCAAACAAAACCAGACTGTCCTTTCATATAATATATATTTCCTAACAACGAATACAGACGATATTATCTGACTATAGGAATTTATAATTCAGACATAGAATTGTTGAATTTCAAAGTAACGTACAATGAAAATATATATTTTCGAAAATTTATGTTTAACTCGATATATTACTAACAAAAATTGTTTCCCCCAATCAATACGATTCGAATATTAAATAATAACTGCCAGAAAATGAAAACACGATTGATTTTTCATTAAATATATTTAAATTTTATTATCAATTATTAGATACGATTTTTTCGAAAGGTAAAACGAAATATTCAAATTATTTTTAAAATTAATATAGTACATTCAATAGACATTAAAGCATTGATATACATTAAAGAATATCTAGACTAGTGAGCCGAAACTGGACTTAAAAAAATATAGTCGACTTGCCCATCAAGAATCGGAATTACTAAATAGACGAAGAATCTGTCATCTCATCGAGACTTTTTTCAAACAGAAACTTATTTATGACTAATTACGTTGTTGACATTAGGATTTTTATGGAAATAAAAAAAAAATTTTTTTAAATTTCCATGCAAATTTCTATTCATTTTTAGTTGATACAACGTGTTGTCAGCTAACAAGTGTTGGAAGAAGGGAGTGAAACGTAAATGATTTTTATTCCCAACTATATGTACGATGCATAATACAATCACGAAATAAAGCACTATCAGACTGGCTTGCGAGTAAAAATGAAAACAAAGATTTGCATAACGAGAATGACGTTGATTCAGATGTTTGTGTACAGAACGATGTCTCTCGTACATTGCAACAAAGCGGGAAACATTATTCAAAAATTCCAATACTGTACGATACCTCACTTCCGACCAAGATGTTTCTTTTCGGTTAAACTGATGTAAACATATATCAAAGTAACTTTCTCCCTGTTTTTGCTTCATGAAGAAATGCTCGGCATTTACAAAATATAATGGCGCGGTTGGCGGCAATTTATTTATCCCATACACGCCCATTATCCGCTACGACACCATATCTGACCTATGTCTATCGAAAAGGGGGGTTGGATTGGAAAAAATCATTTTTAATTTGTTTTGGACAACTATCTCATAACAACGCGTTTACCCACATTATCTTCTAACTGAAACGCATTTTGATTCATTCGAAGGATCATCGTCGTCGTCATTTTCAGAAAAATATTGACTCAACTCGGCAATATTGGGAACTTTATTTTTATCGTTATTACGATACGTCATGGCCAAATTGAAAAGATGCATAGATGTCAACACGTGGCCTGGAGTAGTGTGTACTACTCTGTTGTATTCACGCATTTATAACTATAAAATCATTTTTATAGAAGTCGGAAATTTCGAAGTACATTGTAAACAGTATTAGGAGGACCACTGTGCAGAAATTCGTTGGATGGCAAAACATTTAAGAATCTAGAATTGATTTGCAATCGCTTCCAGAGACCCAATGACATTTTACAACTGTGCTATGATGTGTGAACAATTGCTGACCTAACCGATTCCTTTTGAAAAATTGGCTTTGAATAGCATTTCTCATTCTATAAATTTACGCTGGTTTGAGCTCTTATCAGTATAATTAATTTGTTGAATTAAACATTTCTTTGACAGACATGAGCAAGTCACCATATAAACATTATACAATCGGTTGGCTTACGAATGAATATTGGTATACTGTTACAAAACCACACTCCCATGAGTTTCCAATACAGATAAAACTAACAGTATACCTGCGGTTTGCCATATTGTTGCCTAGAAGATCACTGCAAACATCTATTGGTAGATCTAACGATAATCTATAGAATTGTTTACGTTTAGCACCTGTTTTCACAAAAATTTATTTTAGCAGGTACTTAATACGTAAAACTATATATAGTAATTATATTATGAGTCGACTTCTATCAATCTTCTTTGTCTGTTCTGTTCTTGCTAAAAGTTTCCCCTTCGCCTCATTTCTTCGAGAGCTTAGAATATATACAAACCATCGAAAGATAAAAGGAAGCAGCTGTCATCCCGAGATTTCTCCCTGCTTGTACTTTCTCTATAATCCTCTTTTCTCCGTATAAGCGGCGTACTCGTTTCTATATCTATTATCTATCTTTCTATCTCTTACTATTATAGTTTAGCAGTTCATCTCATAAAATATAGTATTCAAAAAAATATATATCCATGTCCCTTTTCTTTGATCTCTGAATTTTCTATCAGATAAATATAAGCAAATTTGCATCTGTTATATTACACAGAGACACATCCTCGTACACTCATTTTGTGGAACTTAATTAGAAGTCTTGATATTTGATTTAGTAATCGTTAATAAATCACGTGGATGATAGAGAGGTAGAGAGGGGTAGACGATTGCGTTACATGAGCAGAGGCAGAGAGGGTTTCAATAAAAGGTTACGTAATTTTTTTTATATAATTGAAAGTGGTCAGATTTTATTACTCGTAAAATTAATTGAACAATTGCAATCGTGAAATTGTTCAATACGTGTGCTGATGTGCAAACCTAAATTCGAAGAACCCTATGAAAACGGATTTTTACAGACCTTTTTATTAGACAATAGAAATTGATTTGAGACCAAGTACCAAAAGATATATCTGCGTGTTCCGTAATTATTATGCTAATTTATTCGAAAATCGTGTATATAACATTATTTTGTTTTCGGAAGAATTAGTCTTTTTTTGCAATGAATAGTTTGCCTCGAACTAAACGCACGAAAATATACGCGGTGTAGCTATAACCACTAAAAAACCTGTGATTACAACCTGTTAAAAAAGCTATGGATGATTGATGGAGAACCATCCGTGAAAATGATTCAATCGAAACGATCGTCGAATGAATCAAACAATATCAAATTGAATTAGATTATTCTTGGGACATTATTAATCTGCCGTGCAATAACGTAAGGAACGGAAGAATCAAAATAAAGTAAAATAGTGGTTATACGCAATTTCTGAACGCAGTTCTTGATATTTATATTTTTTAAAAATTTAAATATATAGTATTAAAATCTCTTCTATCTAGATATTGGCATTCTGTAGAAATCGAACCTTCTCCGTTGGGATTATTTGAGATCGATTCGCATCAAATGAGAACTTTGTGATTCTAAAGTGATAGGCGTAGCTATACGATAGTTGTTTTTTGTTTCAGAGTTTCTTAAATATTAAAAGGGATGAGATTTGAAAAATAAAAAGAATAAATCAAAGCCCTATCAATGGATATGGTCAAGCGTGCTTGCCAAATGAAACCGGTAGAATTTCTACAGATACAAGAGGAAATTACTCTGATAGTTGGATGCAAATCATTGTTGACATAAAAGTATACATTATAGGGCGAAGATCGGTGGAATGGAGAAATAAAAGTTGGCTACGTATGGATAATAGATCTCTACAGCTCGGTCCAATTAACGGCGGAAAACCTCTCAGATACGCCGGGAAATAGAATATAGATGTAACGTTGTAATGCAAGGTTAGCCTATCAAATCCCCAATAGCCTATGCATCTGCCATCTCGATTTTCCTAATTAAGAAGCCAGAGTTGCAATTAGCGGCCGTGTAAATGCTCGAGGATGTCTTTTTAAAAAAGACAGTCAAGGTCAATTTCTAATCAACTCGAATTGGATACTGAAAGGGCAAAATTAAATTGCTTTAAGAAATAATTTTTTAACATTTCCACTGTCCTTAATAAATTGTTGATTTTAGAAATAAATCGTAAATAACGCTGAGACTACTTGAGCTCTAACTTCTCACTTTTTTCTGCATTGTTCTAATAATTCGTGTTACAGTTTAATATTATTTCGAATGGACTCACATATACTTTCCACTTAATATCATCAAGAACAAAACATATCATTCGAGATATATTCTGCAGCAACAAAATTAAGATGCCTTAACATTTTCCAGTTTTAACATATTCTGCGACATTTTTACACCGCTTTCATACTCAATATACAAAAATATACAATGTTAAGAAAACTCGATTGTTAACATATTTTAATGTTTCGCGGAGGGGGGAGGGGAAGAGAGAGAATAACGATGTATCTATAAAAATTCTCAAAAGTCAATCATATATTTAGATAATGTTCAAAAGTGAGTATTTGAAAATTTACTCACTTACATTTACAATTTTTGTAGATTTTTCAGTCTGTAATACAATTACTATGTATTATTCTAATTTTCTATTTAAAAAATTTTCTCAATATACTTGTATTTTTAATCTAATTGTTCAAATTTTCTATACGAATTATTTAGTGCTCGAAATAAAAAAAAAATGAAAAAATGTATCGTTATATAAGCCACGTAACAGTTTCCATTTTTCGTTTTCATTCGAATCGCGTGAAATCAAACGGTTTCTATACTAATGATTATTATATATATATATATATATATATATATATATATATATATATATATATATCGCGGGGCGACAAAGCGCCCGCACGGCCTTCGCGACTAAGCGGCTCCACGCGAGAGTCGACGTGAAACAAAAAGCTCTCCTCGCCAGACTATGGCGCACTGAGAATATCACGCACTAGCACGCGCTCACGCACACGCACGTGGACATTAGCGCAGGAATAGACTCAGGAGAAAACTCCCCTGGTATATATGTACTGTGCCTTGCTCCGTCTTACCCGTTGCTTTCTCTTACTACTTATACACGTTATATGTATATAATATATATATATATATATATATATATATATATATACTACATATATTTTCCTGCGCCTGGCTACGCAACAGTTCGACTGGCTTTTACCAACGTTCTCCATTGCATTTCTTCTCTGTTTTGCGTCGTTCGTTTTAAATTTATATATATATATATATATATATATATATATATATATATATAATTATCCCGTTACTTAAGTACGTTAAAGGATCAACGATTCAATAATTTTAATAATTTTTCAAATTGGCCATCGTCCTTTGAATCGTGCAAGACGAGAATAACAAAGAGATTTTTTTATTATTATATAGTAAATTATTTTCACACGATTTAAAATGAATTTTTTTAAAACATTTAATACACGGAGATAAGTGTTTTATAAAAATTACTATACTTTCTACTCGTAAGGAGATGTACTTGAATTCCCGAGGAAATTTACATTAATAATTACTCTACTTATACTAAATTTTAATGAAATATCTTTTAAAAATTAGTTTTTGTATGAGTAATTATGAATAGAACTGTAAGAAAATTTCTCATAAATCAAGTACGTCTCCCTATTAGAAGAAAGTTTTGTCAATTTTTGTGAAATATTTCTCTCGATATAAAAGTTAACATTTATATAGTCAGGGTTCTAAAATGGGCGGTTTTTGACTTTTTGCAATACACAATGCAATACACTAGCACTTCTAAAAAATCAGAATAAAAACAGTCAATCAGTTTAATTAACAATACATTAAATATTTGGGGATCTACTTATACTAAGCATTTTCTGACCTCTATAAATAAAAGCAAACAGTTCGATATATAGTCTAACATAATTACAAGAATCACACTAACTTTGAGAAAAATGGCTCCGTTCATAGTTTTTTCAACCTATAATGAAGTGTTGAGAACGAGTAAATAAATTATTAGCAGTAATTTAATTGTTGAAAAATTGCATCGGATTAAAATGTAAAAGTCCTATATAGCTTTATTATATGGCATTTAGTATTTATAAAATCGGTTCCTCTCTATAAAATTGAAAGACATTTAAATTTATGAATCATTTCTTCTTTTTTTTTAATTGAATGAAATTTGCATTGATAATACCAAAGTAAGTTAGCAAACTTTAATAGGTCAACGCCGTTTAAAAAGACAGCGAAATCCTAACTGATATACAGGCATAAGTAAATAAAAATAACATCTGTCCTTAATCTGTGATTTAAAAAACTGCAATTCTCCTTCTTAATAATTATTTAAGTAAAAATATTAATATGTGATGCGTGTATATATATATATATATATATATATATATATATATATATATATATATAATAAATCTTCAAGATTTAAAATGAGATTTACTATAAATTGAAACTAATTCCAAGTGAAACGGGAATTACGAGAGAAATAGCCAGGCCCGTGAGTAATTTTCAAGTTTGTATCCATAAATTTTTGCGAATCTTTCGAGTTTCTAATGGACTACGGAGTTTTTGATTTTGACGAATCGCTAGTCTTGAAAATTTCATTCTAATCCGCGATCTATCCGTTTCACGAACTTGAACAGAATTAAATTCCCATAATGACAATTTATCTATATACTACTTTTTCTGTGGCAAAAAAAAAATGGAAATTCGTTTTCGGAAGGGCGAAATATATTCAGAAAATCTGTCGTTCGTTCCGTTCGTTTGGAAAATTCAGGGAGAAATCCTGCTGGCTTCTACGAACCATACGATTGCTTGCGTACTCCATGAATTCTGAAAAAGAACATTTTAGTTCATTGTATAACGTTTGTTAATAGTCACTAAAAACTACATTGACTTCATCGCACAAGATTGTGCATTTAATAAACTAATCGATACTTCGACAATAAATCACAGGCACTAAGTATGCTCTTAATAGAGAAATTCTGTGACCAATGTTATGGGTAAGAAATAAGTTTTTTCTATTAATTATACAATTCCTGTAGAAATAAAAGGCGCATTTAAATTTGAAATATTTATTAAAATAAAGGTTGCTTTGAAGCACATAAGAAAGCGAGTTATCGAAACATTGACGAAATATTTTAAGTATTGACTCGTTTACATCGACCCCTAACCTTTGTAATAAATCGCAAAGTTAAAGGCTCGTGTCAATCAACGATGCGTTTTTTTTTATTTTATTTCTGAGACCATCCTTTGAAATGAGAATGCACTACTGTTATGGATTTGAACAGGGCGTTTTATGTATAGGTTTTAGCTAAAGACTTCTACAAGATTGATAATAAATTTAAAAAAAAGATAACGAGTAATTAACAATAATATTAATAAAAACATGCCAAAAATTATCCATTTCTTGCTCGTTAAATTTGAATTATTAAATCGTGCAGCTAGAAAAATATTCCACATAGGATTATTATTTTAATATAGCTAATTACGAAATTGGACATTTAGAAAATCTTGACGTAATACAGGTTCGAAAAACTTATCAAACTTATCGTTTGAATTTACATTAAAGAGCCCATTAAAAAACGTATCACCAACTCTGTATATGAACAAACTTCGCATAATTTCACAATTCACGTACACGAATCGTTCGTTTAAGCTCTCGTAACTCGTGCAAGTGCCAAAAGCTACACAGTGACTGATAATATTTTTTATAGAATATGTCACGGATGGCAAAAGAATAATACGATTATTCTTGATCGTCGCAAAGTGATCACAATACGGGTCAATATATATATAGTCCTATGGCTGTATAATTATTCCAAAACTTAAGAATACGCCCTGCAGTCGCCCCCCCCTTTTGAAAAATATATTCTGATTTAGCTAAGGACCTATATTGTTAACAAGCCTATAGTGCTCTGCTGTATAGGAATTGATAAAAAATTAGACGATCATAAAGGAGGGCTAGATAAATTTATCGGCCATTACGCAACGAATGTTTACGAATATATTTTTTTTCAAACACCGATTCTTATACATCGGCCCTGCAATTTCTTGTTTAAATCGTTGATTTTTTTTATAAATACATGAAAAATTATTCATAAATTTCTAAGAACTTTTATAAATTTAAAAATGTCATCTATGGTTATATATTTAATGCATTTATTACAAGTATATATGTGTCCTTTAAATGGATGCTTTTGTTCAGCTAAATAACTCCTATTACGATTCGGAAAGTCTTAAATAAAAAAGTGTAATTTTTATCGAATGCAATTAGAATCTCGATAGAGGAATTATGTTGCAGATGCACGTTGTGATTTACTGATAGATTTCAAATGACAGTTTTAAAATCTATATAGATACTACTTTGACTTTTCAATTCGTTCTGAGTTAAACGGAGGGCACTGACAAATTATTATAATTGAGGTCCTGTGTATAGTATCCACAAGGACGCTTTGCATCGTTATAAATGTTCGGCTCTGCAACGATTTATAGTAGAAATTACCTACTCTCGGTAGACTCTTTATGTTTTAAGTACGGTTGATTAGATTCCTCGTAAAAGTTCTGAAAGTATCATACGCCTTTATTGTTATTCTTTGCTTCAGAAAGTTTGTTATTCTGGTTTCACTGAACCAGAATAGTGTTTTGTTTTTTTTTTCTCCTTTATTGATTAAGGTCTGTAAAGGAAATTGTTAAACTACTATGATTCCCGAGCACGCAAATATCCAGAGAATAATTTGATTCAGCCAGTATCAGTCGTTTTCTTTTACAATTAAATCGCTTTTTAATAATACTGGCCAAGTACGAATGAGTTTGTTGTGCAAAACGTATATTAAATACATAGAATGGAGTAATAAATCGTGTGATTGAAATTTCAAACTTACTTTTAAAATGTTATCTTCGAGTACTGGTTCGAAAAAGACATATTGAAAAGGTCTTTATTCGTGCATTTTAAACACAAACGTGTAATTATAAATATCACCTAAATTACGTTATATATTGCATATAGAAAATTCCGACATTTACAAATAAGATTCAATGAAAGCTAAGAATCTCGAAGTTGATGGTCCTCGTGATGGTCTCATTGTGTAAATTTAGGTAAGTAAATCAATAAATGAATAAAAATTTCGGGTTGATTATAATACAAAAATTTCTCACGTTACTATAAATAGCAACAATTAATGTAAAAGAAATATATATATATATATACATACATATATAATAAATATTCTTAATTTCGGCATATAGGTAATACTTACAGAATGCAATACAGTTATTTCAAGGAATAAAAGACAAATGTGAGTCCTTAGTATGTGAATCGTTATAAAAAAGTGATATTATACAACGCTGTATTATTGAGTATGTATTAGTAGCTATCGACATACAAATAATTAAACCTTCCATAATTTTCTTAATATATATATATATATATATATATATTATAATATATTAATAAACCTGTGCATATAAATATAATAAAAAAGTTAGTAATTAGAATCATTAAAAATCATATATTTAATGTTAAATACTTTTTTATATTGTTGTCTGTTATATACAGCGGAACAATTTATTCATACTTATCAATCAATCGATAATCTGTATATTTTCAAAATAAGGCTTTTATAGCACCGACTCATTTTCATTTCCTCATTGTTAGAAATTGGAACAATCCGTTCAAAAAATCCAGGTTTGTTTCGAAAAAGGGGGCACGACGAAAATGTATTTTCCTCAAAGAGGCAGACTTCCCCGATTACGAGGCCCGGAGGTACAGCCCCCCCCCCCCGCCACACTTTGACTCGACCCCGAAGTCATTCTTTACTCTCGATATTTTAATAGAGGATTTCTGCAGAGGGAACTAATCCTAAAGCTCAAAATTTCCTCCGAAACACAAGTACGTCATTCGTCTGAAAGTCCAATTTCCGCTCGCGTGACATCAACGCGGATAAATTCAATAAACAAAGCAATCTGTACATGACGAAAATTTTCGAGAAAAATGTTTTAGTAAAACTGATTAGTGGTAAATAATGTAATTAATGATAGACGGTACTATCTGAACTTCCACGTTTCCGCCTCGGGATCCGCCAAAACATCGTCTGTGTGTCAGAAACTCTTTAAAAAATATATATATATATATATATATATATATATATATATATATATTTATGCAATATATCCTATGGGTACTTGTCGCAAATCTATATTACCCTAAATTTCATTTTTGCCATGAATGAATTCACAGCAATTAATCAGTGACGGATAACCCTGTTAAACATCGACTATATATATATATATATATATACGCCATGGTTTACGAACGTACATAATGAATAGGATTTACAGAGGGGCGACAAAATAATCAAGTTATAAGTAGTAAATGTCGAGTCTACCTGAAAACTTTTCCCTCGCTTCTGTATAAAAATAATTATATATTCGCGCGCGATGCGACTCAGCATGTTTTATGATGACAGGCCCAATCGCGAAAATATGGACATAAGAAAAAAAATATATATATATAGTATGTGCTGAGTATCGTATAATTTTTTTTAAGCTTTGACTTATATGTAAACGTGATTAAAAAAAAAGAAATAGATTCTTTCTACCGTTTGCTCGCTTACTAGCTCGTTCACTGACAGCTTTGGTGACTTTGTGTATACGAAAATAAAATACAATCCTTATCAGTTATGATTATTAGAATTATTTATAGAGCTTTTTCATATTTCATTAATTCTATTAATTCTACATTTCTAAAAGCTTACCTTATATATACGGTATATCTAAAGTTGTCTCTATTCCTGATCCAAAAATGTCAGACATACTTTTTCCTCCAGAAGCCCGGTTCCCGTGGCCTTTTCAATTCGCACAGATTCACCAAAATTTTCAAAACGTATTTTCACCTTCTAAATACGAAAATTTCAGTGAGTGGCTTGAAAGATAAATCATTATTAACCGTTTAATTGTTTAAAAGGCTGTAAAACGAGACTATATGCTGTAAAATGAAATTTTAAAGTCCTATAAGTTTCTGTAATTTTTCTCAAGAAATCAGATAAATTTCGTAAAATCTAAAAATATCTATTGGGTCTCGTTATATTGTAAATTTACTCAATATAAACTGCAAAATTAAGCTCTGCGCTCATTCGTTTCCTTATAAATCTGGTTATAAATCTTGTTCAGCTTGGAATTTTTCAAGTTGGATTTTACAAACTCACTTCAAATATTCAAAATTTTGCTATCGATGATATATATTAATATCCACATAAGATCTTGTCAAGAAAAAGTTTTACACTTCTAAATTCTCTGCAAATAGCAAAAAAACCCTACTTTTTATTTGTTTATCAGATAAATATGACCGGTTAATCGTCTTTTCAATTTGTAAAACAGTTACACAGAATTATTTCTTAATTAATTACGTGCAATTCCATCTATAGCAAAAGTCAATTATCACTTATATACCTATAAAGATTTCATAAAGTTCCAATTGATAACTGCCGCTTTGCCAAATATGGAGATTAATAGTTAACCAAAGTTTTCTATTAGTTAAAGTAGGAAAGTATTTGTGAATCTTCCGAGTCTGGAGTCAAAGAATTTTAATCGTGATTTTTTTCATTTAAAATTTTAATATAAAAGAAAAATCACATTATGATTATGTTTTTGAATTATGGTTGGATAAGGTTTTTTAAACTTGTGTCCAACTATGATTGGCAATTACTTGGCATATGGAATTATAACTGGGATAATGCTGTAATATATACATATATAATAATGAATACTCCAGTTCGATGGAGTAAAATAGCGAAATTCTTCACAATGATAATTATAAAAATTAATTTAATTTCAAGAAAATCTTATAGTTATTTATTTGATTCTTTGAAAGTATTACATAAAGCCCTTTTTTATGGCCAAATTCTGGCCCTTACATTCCAAAAAGCAATTTTCACCTATTAAAGCCGCAATATCCGAATAAAGGGAGGGGGAGCTCTGACCCCTCTTAATGATACAAAATAATTTAATAATGAAAATTAAAATCCCAATATTAAAGAAAAGGTGTTGAAGTGAAATTGATCAATATTACTGTAATTCCGATTTAATTCGTTGAGAAATTACTCGATTATGCACGTGTTAAGCGCGATAATCGCAGCAGCACCAGCATTACAATTGGTAATCAAGAAGAATGTTCGAATGATAATAGAAATACACTACATATATACAAATAAATCCGTATTTTGCAAGTATATATTAAAGACGTCCCTGGAGCAATTTCGAAATATGCGACACTTATTTGAATTTCACACGCTTACACGGGGTGTAAAATCAAATTTTGGCCACGTCGTTTAAAAAAAAAAAAAATAAATAAAAGCAGAATCTTATTCCGCAAAAGTGCGCGGCAATTTACTTTACGCAGTTCTAAAAAACATTGTACACAGCCGATACTGAGAAAAACGGGTGGCGCGCTATTAACCAGACTCTCTTGTCACTCTCGCTTCGATCGAACGACAAATATCGACCCGTGTCCGGGGAATCGCCTATTTTCTACTTAATTATTGCGCAACGTAACTATATTACTATTTTGAAATGGGAGATAAAGAGAGACGTCGTACGTGATTTGAGCACGGCCGGCGTGCCGATCCATCCTTAAAAGCAATGTACGAATTTGTTGCGAAGACGATTTTAACTTGTAGTGTAATAAAGTAAATATATAATAATAATATAAAATACTAAACATGAAAAAATCAATTGCCAGCTATATGAAATACTAAACATGAAAAAATCAATTGCCAGCTATATGAGTGAATACGACAGCAAATCTATTCTTAATAGACGCATCGTGTTATATATACGTATATATATGTAAACATAAAAATACAAAATTTGTTTACAAATGCTTTAATGTTTACAAAATATATATTATATATTTTAAATAATATGGAAAATTATAATCAAAACTATATTCCTATAATAGTAGATTATCGTATATAAAAAGAATGCCTATACTTTGAACTGTACCGTGTCATTTATTTTTGAATTCATATCAACTTTGGCAAAGGTTGTAAATTTGATATTACTAAAAAACGTAGTTCAACCGAACTAAATAATAGTATAGATTTTTTAAAATAAATAAATCATTGAAGAAAATATAAATTCTGTACGCTCGGACTAAAGAAAGTGAGAAAAAAAACTAAGAGAATACATTTACGTTATAATAACAATGGGCCAATCATCGAGCATTTTCGTATAATGGAAAGATGTTTAAAAATAGCATATTGTAGTTATTAATTTTAAATATTAATCAGTACTAATTTTTATACCAAAAAATCGTGAAGAAAACAGTTTTATTTTTTATGAATATTAAATGCAATATAAAACAGCTGTACAAAAATACAGGTGGACTGTTTTATCCATCGAGCTCGTACGATTTTCATTATAACCAAGTCTGTTTAATATTGAAGCACGTTTGTTTAAAGAACAAAATGCCCTCGTAAGAAAACATTTAATGCGTCCATCGACTGCGTCAATGAACTCTATTCGAAAACTCAATTTAATTAATCGGGGAAAGAAAAATATCCCATTCAAAATTAAAGTGGGACAATAATTTTTTTTGACCAGAACAAGCAAAAGTTTGAAAATAACTATCGTTTTAAAATTATTCTATTGTCGTAAATCGAGTAATTATTTTTATACGAAGTTGAAATTTCAATTCAAGAGGAGATATATTATATAAATTGCTCAAATTACACATGAGTGTAAAATTCGTAATGTCAGGCATTTTCGCATAGATTGCGTTGTTGGCAAAATCGTATTTTAAAACGTTGCATGTATAGCTTGTAAGGTAGCTCCGTGGACTTTTAATTAATCTTAATAATAGCGATATAAAAAAATCGCTGTAATATATATATATATATATATATATATATATATATATTTATTTATTTATTTATTTATTTATTTATTTATTTATTTTCGAACTTTTGTCTTTTTCGTGCTTTCCAAAAAATGTTTTGTTATAAGCTATCGTAAGCTTAGTTGTCTTATTCATTTAGAGAATCTTTCGTTTTTCTCATCCTCCTAGGTCAGATATTTGATTTTTAATGGAAAAGGATATATGTTTACCTCTGTTTACATATTTTACATATTACATATTACTGAACGATCGAGTTGACATATTACTCAACCATCCATAAACGGAGAACGAATTTAAGCGCAGCAATTTTAATTATTATAACCTGTGTGTAAGACTTTTTAGGAAAAAAATCATTTTTATCCTTAATAATGGATACAAATCCACCTTAATTTCGTAATTATTGCTATAAGTACCAATGTTTGTAGATTTACTTTTAGCTATTTTTTACTTTCCTGTATCCTGCCCAAATCATCAGACATTGGAAAAAAATACGAGTTATTATACATAAACAATTTTATTTGTTCTTAAACATCATTTATCGACGATGAAAAAAATATATTTTTATCACTCCTCTAAAAATTTTGCATTAAATATCTCCATAATTGACTTATTTTTGACATCATTTTCATTATCAGTTAAGAAAGAAATAATTTAAATAATAGAAAAATGGATAATATATCGCGTTGACAAACCTCCTTTATTTTACTGCTGGAACTATATAAATATATAATAATATTGCACGGAATTATTTTGATCGAACTTCTCGGTACCTTTACGTTAAAGTTTTTCCCTTATATAGATTGTGGTCCTCGATCGACGTCAGACAAAAGCATGTTTCTTTAGAAAACGAAAATTTTCTATATATAAAAAAGTAGCATTATATTTTAAAATTTAAAATAGCCCATGCAAGTGTTAGATCATGAAACTAATCTATATATAATTATGAAATTTAGATTCAAAATTCATTGTTTTGAAAGATAACTTCCTGTAAATTATATTAATAAATATTTTTATCGGTCTTACAGGCTTTATAATATAATACATTTACTAAAATAATGACAGTCAGACTGTCCTTGTTTATCTTCACCTCCCGAACAATCTGAAATAGAACTTATTACTACAATAAATTATATAAAAAAGTAAAAATTAAAAAGAAAAATAAAATAAATAATAAAATAAAATAAAAAAAATAATAATAAAAACAATATTCTATGTTAATAAAGGACAATGTGACTGCTCCCACCACCTTAAATTTAGATTCACCTTTGGTGCCGGATGTTTCGAACCACTACGATTTTTTTTATTTTCTTTTTATTATTTTATTATTTTATTTTTATTTTTAATTTTTACTTTTTTATATAATTTATTGTAGTAATAAGTTCTATTTCAGATTGTTCGGGAGGTGAATATAAACAAGGACAGTCTGACTGTCATTATTTTAGTAAATGTATTATATTATAAAGACTGTAAGACCGATAAAAATATTTATTAATTTAATTCAGAACAGTCGACATAAGTACAATTTTTAATTTTAACTTCCTGTAAAATGTATAGAATTTAAAGGTGTTTGAAATTACGATTTCGAAAAGTCTATATCGTTATATACTAATGCATTCTAAATATTAATCTCAAGTTTAGATGATAGCTAGAAGACATACAAGAAAAACTCTCAGAAAAAGTTGAAAAGAGAGTATCATTTCTATATAGCTTTATATATCACAGTAATATTGCGCCAATATCCTAAACATATTATGCCAATATCACATGAATATTACGACAATGTATCGTACAATATTTCCGTGATCCGTTTGTCTAGGACATTCAATTTTCTAGTGATATTGCTGCGAAATTGCTCTGGTATTGCCGTAATATACCACAGCTTGCTGCAATATTGCTGTGATATTTCCGTAATATTTCTACAATTTTACTGCGATATTCCTGTGATATTGCTGCAACGTTCCAGCAAAAATGTAAATTGTATCGATTTCAGTAATTTTTTTTCAAAAATTTAAAAGACAATATTTGATTATTATATGTGTTTTACAGTATTTTACAAACATTTGCAGAGTTCTAAATTATCGTAGTTACTTTGAAAATTCCACGTAATTATAAATTTCATAAATTATAGTTAATTAGATAGTTTATTTATATACGCAATTAACATAGTAATTATCCTTATTCTCATTCAATCGCAGCGTAACGCAAACGCGATTTAATAACGTAACGATCTTCGTTCGCTTTCATATAATCATAAAATACGGAAGCTTTATGTATAGTCCTGGTAGCTATTTCCAGGCATTTGTAAGATAGAACATATAAGTAGCCACCTAGTGACAAAAGTAAGGCGTAAAATTTTTATTTTTTGATAAAAAAAAAGGTACAAAATCAACGAGAGGCCACCGCTATGCACATTTATAGACAGAATTTTCTTTCAAAGCTATCTCTCTCTCTGTCTAAAATTTGTTGCGGTTGTAAGTGTTCAATTGAAATTTTTAAAGCAAACAATTTTCTTTTACAATAATCAAACATATTGTTATTGTCAAGAAAATATGTTTATATTTGTATGCTTGAATAAATTGTATTTTTATTGCATATAGATACGAGGGTAATCCCAGAAATGCCTGGCCTGACCTAGAGGTGACGCTAGTTGCTCAAAAAAATACCACTCTATTAGAAAGTACACGATCTATAAAGCATATGTCTCAAGTTTGAAGACGCCATGATGTTTAGTATTTGTTTGACAGCCATCAGTTTCGTTTTAAGTGAATTTATAAACATGGAAAAATTGGTCATCGTTGTACGATACAATACTTTTATTTGAAGGGCCTCGGCCCAACCAATATAAAAGCTTAACTAGACTCTACTCTGAGTGAGACTGCTCCTTCGTTTGCAACAGTCAAATAGCAGAAGGTAGCAGAGTTTAAACGAGGCCGTACGAGCTGCCAAGACGAGCATCGCAGTGGTCGACCAAACGAGGTGACGTATATATATTAAATGAAAAAATGATGAAATTTAAGTGCATATCTGTTTAAGTCAAAAAACATTTGCTGAAGTAAAATAAATCTTTTTTTTGACACAATGAGATGGTATTATCGTAAAAATATACTCTTTAATCTCAGAACTATTTTTCTCAGAGTTGCAATATATTTGTGATCCGTTATTCTAGGACGTTTAATAATTGTGACATCGCTGCGATATACCTTGTGACATAGTAGCAACATCACAACAACATCGCCGAATCATTGTACTTCCTAGACAAAAGTTCTCGCAGCGCAATATTCCAAGACTTATTATTGGCAGCCATTCGCCGCGGCTATTTAGCGCGATGCAGTGCTTATTCTGCGATATTTTCAAAACATTGATGAAATGACAGTATATAGTGCTGCAACGTATACGGAGCAATATTATTATGACACACTGCTGCGATATTGCCCTGGTGATATATCACGGCGCAATATTGCTGCAATATTGCTGTGATATACAATGCTATGTAGATATATCTTTGAACATCTCAAAAACAGAACGAACTGCATCGGTAGAAAAAGAAGAGCGAAACAGAAGATTGAACAAAAAAAAACAAAAATAATCAAGCAAAAAAATACTTGTTTAAAATTTAATAGTAGTTTTGGTATATTTGTACGTTTTGTTATAGCTATCACAAAGACACGATTATATATACATATAATAAATAAACCGTACACTTAAAAATTACATTGTATTTTCTCATATTTTTATATCTATATTCTATATGGTACTGTATCTAAGTCTGAACTTAAAGAAGGTATTTTCACCGCATACAAATTATCTTTAATAACAAATCACTATAATAATTAAATAATCCTAAACTTAAGTGCCTAGTTATTATAATAACTATTTAATTTATTTAACGAACTCTCTCGTAATAATGATTTTGATAGGCATCGATCATTTTTATAATAAGTAAATATTTTATTGAAACGTCTGTCATTGTCATTGTGTATAATATTAACATGCAGCAATAACAAATTACCTCTCTAACATATTACGGTATGCAGATAAAGATTCTTTATAAATAATTAACGTAATAGTATTCATTGCCTGTATAAAATAATTTTCAAGAATTCAAAATCGATATAACCTATATAATAAAATCAAATATTTTTTTACATCGTTTCTGCTTTACAATATTAAACCATTTCTGCATTTATTCATTTATATTCGTAATCATTCTTAAAAATGTAACCACAATAATATTTGGCGCATAAAACCATTTCGTTTGAAAATAATCGATCCCATTCAATATGTGTATAAGCATCTCTGCTTATTTCAAATCCCCCACAACATCTCTCATATTATAAGCATACTTATGTTGTTTTTTTTCGAATTCGATGTAAAATTGGAGATCCTTCTTTTTTTAACACTAATGAATTTCATAATTTTATCAAATTTTAAATATAGATAATCTCTTCTTTCGTTTACAAAGTCTTTCTACATAACTTTCTAATATATATTTACGTTTATTTTATATTGAATGCGTGTGGTATAACACACGTATAAAAATATTTCCATAGCAAATTCAAATTATTTTTAATAGTTAATTCCGAAACGTATTTTAAAGATTTGCCGATTGCTGCTTAATCATTGATTTCATACAAATTCGTTAGCTCAATTAATACGATTATTTTTTATTAATTTTGATGAACAATGATCATATATATTCAAGATATGTTAAATGTTTTAATAATAACGCTCGGTTAAATCATTTAAATTTAAAATTTAACGCTCATTTAAAGCAATAACTCCCCTACTACCAATAGTTGAGAAATGGGATTGGTTCAGAATTCTGATTAAGTACACTTGCAAAACAGTCTTATTGATACGGAAGATTTAAATCTATATATTCAAAAGAAAATAAAAATTTTTTCGCGTGTATTCCGTAAAAATGTTTCAATAATAAAATTAAAATGTTTATATAAATTAATTAAATCTCTCTTCATGAGGTTCTAATATAGAAAATCTTCCCAATCATCTGCAGCGGATTCGAAGCGCAATCTCTCTGATACACTACCGAAATTATCTCAATTGCATCAAAAAATAAATTATGCTATTAATTAATGCATCCATATGAATCGATTGATGTAATATATATATATATTATTGTCTGTATGTGTATGCTCGAATTATTGAAATGTATTATATTTTGTGAAAATTGATACGTAAACGTAATAAACAGTCATGACATTTTTAAATTTTATAATATTACAGTACAACACTATTTGAAACACGTTACGTGAATACAGCATGAAATTTGCATTGGAAAATTATAAACGTTATATCATCGCTATAAAATTACATGAAATGACGCCTATATTAACAATTAATATCATATCAATACAAAAATTTAAACGATTTAATATATTAATATTGTTAAACACACTTATATTCATATAAAATCAAGTGTGTAAATTGATTAATGGAATACACATTTATATATATATATATATATATATATATATATATATATATATATATATATATACATATAAGTGTATTTTGATATAAATACTGCGGACGGCTACGTAATTGTAAAAGTATATAGATTTCTCAGTTTAAACAGTCTTATTTTTATATTTTGATTAGTATATACTAAGAAATTCGAATTAATAATAAAATTTCAACGATTTGTTTTAATATTACTAGAATAAATCTCTTAACTTCCTTTTCAAACAGTATTATCTTTTTATCTTTATTTATTATGTAAGTCGGTCCGCGCATGTCGACCTTTCGCCTTTCCTTTCCTATATATATGTATATAAGATCATGGCCAGCCAATCGTTGAAACTTGAAATCCGCCAGCCGGATGTCGCTACTAATCAGCGGCAAATTCAAACGCTACCGCGGTCTCGCAGACGCTGCTGAAGGGCAAGAATGAAAGAGAGAGAGAGAGAGAGAGAGAGAGAGAGAAAGAGTAGCAGACAAGAGAACGAATGCGAGCCGGCGCGAAACAGAGAGCTTCGAATTATCTTGGTATAAGAAATGCGCAGTCGGTAGATACCGTGTATTACTTTTCGAATTTTCTTGTTATGTTCTCTAATCAGCTATGATCGAATTCTATAATATACGTGCAATGATGAAAAATCTAAAAAGACTTAAATATTTTAAAATAATAATTATCTGTGCATGTTTCATCATTTAAGCCGTTTAATGGATAGATATTGAAGCTTTAATTGAATAAAAATCGATAATATATATGTATCCAATTTTAAAATACAAAATTTGACAAATATTTTTAAATATCAACGAATTTTAGAACAACTGGTATAAAACTCTGAAATACTAGAAGTAACTTGGAAAAAAAGTATTTGTAACTATATTCATAACCAAGAAAAGAATAATATTGGCTTATGTTACTATTATTATTTTTGTTGTTGTTTTAGGTACGTCAAAGATTTATACCTTTCCATACTTCTCAAAATTTATCTTTAATATTAATCAAAAAGAAATTCAGCAATTACATAATATATAAAAGTAATAAAAAATATATCCGGTGATTAGATAATATACTTATAGTGAAAGAAACGAAACATTTTAGATCATAGCCATGACTGAAAACAAAGAACAGGTTCAAAATATTATTTAAAAATATGGAAAAACAGAAAATCCTATTATGGAATCATTTGGTTAGAATTATTATAAAACTATTAAATATACTAAATTTTCTTGAGCTAGCATATTGGATGTTTTATTACATTACTCGGGTGATTCCCGTTGCTTAATTTATTCAACGCGCAGAATTTAGTTATACTGAAAAAAGTAAGGTTAGGAGCAAAATCATGGAAGAGAGAGAAGTTCAGCCGTGCCGGGATGTTCGCGGGAGCGTCATATTATATAGAGTTGTGGATTGAAGAGAAGAGAGAGAGAGAGAGAGAGAGAGAGAGAGAGAGATAGGGAAAGGGGGAGGGAGAGAGAGAGTCAGAGAGACAGAAAAAACAGAAATAAAGAGCAAAAGAAGAAAAATCAGAGGAAGAGAAGAAGATGAAGAAGTATATAGAAGAAGCGGAGGGATATATAGGCAAGAGGAGAGAAAAAGCAAAGGATCTATATAGAAGTTTAGCGCAGAGAGGCGCAAGAGAAGAGACAAGAGAGAGCTGCTCTCTCTCTCTCTCTCTCTCTCGCTCGGCAGGGCATGAGGAGAAAACGTGCGCCGCTGCCGCGCAATCGAGAGAGAGAGACGAGTATAGAGACCGCTTGAAATCCCTCTCACTCCTTCCCGCCCGCCCCGCGCGGCACCGCCGCGCCCGGCTCTGATGTGCCGTGCATCAGCTCTCCCCGATGCCGTAGTGCCGTGCGCGCCGTACACCGCCGTGCTGTACGCGCGCACGGCTGCCGTACCACGAGCGCCGACAAGCGCGGCGCGTTCGCTGAGCGAGAGAGAGAAGCGCGCGAGCGTATATATACATATATATATAGCTAGGCCGGCGCGGTCCTGTAGCCCATTTGGCATTTCCCCAGCTATAGCGGCGCTCCTGTAGCCCATCGTTGTTATCGTCCCGCAGCTGCATAAAGTCGGCGGGGCTGTCTGTCTCTCTCTCTCCGTCCTCTCTCGCTCTCTGGCCCCCTCCCTCTACCCGGCGCGTCAGTCGCTGCTTTTGCTCGGCGCGCGCGCACGTTATACCGCTGCGCCGCTCCCCTCCGCCATTCCCCCGCGCGGCCGGTATATATATGTATATAGCAGCTGCGCCCGTCTCTCTCGCTCGCCCGCATATTATACCCTTATGGTATATATATACCAGAGAGAGGGAGAGAGAGAGAGCCGGCCTGGCAGCAGCAGCATGACACGTACCCCCACCATGTATACCTACCGCGCGAGCGAGCTGGAGTAGAGCTCGACCTAAACGCGCGCGTTCAACTCCCTCGCACAGCTCTCTCTCTCTCTCTCTCTCTCTCTTCTCTCTCGCTCTCTCGCTCCCTCCCCCTCACCCGGCTATACATATATATGTAGCCCGTCTGCCATTCTCTTATAACGTGTCGTCGACCGTGGCGCCGCCAAACAGGGACGCCTTGAAGCGCGCGCGTGTATATTCTCTCTTTCTTCTCTCTCTCTCTCTCTAGCCAGGCGCATTTTATACATCTCTCTGTCCTTCTCGGTTCTCTTCATTGCGTTATACGTGCATGTATATATATATATATATATATATATCGTATACGATCCCACGCCGGGCGGCCCCGATGGCAAGAGAGAGAAGGAAAGAGAAACTTGCGGGGCCGCCATTACGCTATATAAGCACGTATATATATGCCCGTATATATATAGTACGTTATACCAGAGTTATACATTTGCGCTCTCTCTCTCTCTCTCTCTCTCTCTCTCTCTCTCTCTATCTCTCTTTTCCTTTCTCTATTTCTATATGTATATATTGTCCGCATATTATATATATATATATATATATATATATATATATATATAAACGTCGCGTGAATATGCGTATATATAGTATGAATGAGCAAGAGAGATGGCGCACCATATATATTTCCGTCCTTGTCCCTCTATCGATTCCCCATTCCCTGTTTCGTATTCTCTCTCTCTCTCTCTCTCTCTCTCTCTCTCTCTCTCTCCCGTTCTCGCTCCCTTCCTCCCCCATATCGACGAGGAAGAGGCGTGTGTGTGAGAGAGAGAGAGAGAGAGAGAGATTTTGTGAGAAGGGGGATATAGAACGCGCGCGCTCTCTTTCGCTCTCCCCGCGCGGTAACCTTGGTGGAGAATAACCCGCCGTTCAATTCAAAGAATTATGACGGCCCTCTCTTTTCCTCTATAGCTCATCGTGCGCGCGCGCACGCACGCGCGCACAGGCACTTATACATACACACATTTCGTTTTTCTCTCTTTCTCGTCGCCGTATTATAGTCGTCGTCGTCGTCGTCGTCGTCGCCGTCGTCGTCGTATAGCAGAGCGTATAGTCGTCCTTCTCTTCTTCTTGTTCTTTTTCATTGAGGCCTATTTTGAACATTTTCCGTTTCGCTCATCTCGGTTAGTTGTTTCGTTCGTTCTTTACTGCGGCTTATTTTTTTTTCCTTATTTTTATGCCAACGGCAGAATTGTCTACATCCTCGTGCGACGTATAACGCTAGACGTTATCTTATAGACGATCGTATTTAGCGTTACTTTATTTTAACGCTATGTTATAATGCGTATATTTAATTTACGCGACTCCGATGTTACCTCGAGTAAAAGATTATTGTTCGATAAATACAGGGAATTTATTTTAAAATTTTTGGACCAAGATAAAAAAGAATTTGAAATAACGTATTGCATATTTTTATAAAACTTTATTTTGCAGTATGGATTACAGAGTAATATAAAAATATTCAATAAACATTACAATTATAAAATTGATGAAAATAATATACAATAAAAATTAGTGATACATACAAGAAGAGCAATACAAAAATGGTTTTGACATATTTCGGAGAAGCGTTGAACGTATTTTTATGAACAAACGTATTTTAAAGTATATACCATTTTGATACCATTTTGATTAATAAAAATCATGATATTTATAAAAAATATAAAATGCCTTAAAAAAATGTTCGTACTACAAAATATATATATATATATTTGATATTCTATGTTTTTTTATTGTATCAATCGTAATTTTTTTTTTTAAAGAACCGGCATTATTACATCTTGAATGTACAAGAACCACGGCTTTACCTCTGCGTTTGTTTCAACCGCGCGCGGCGCGCACGCTGCGATGTTGGTATGGATCGTTGACGTCATCGACGTCGATTTTGTATTTTAGTTTTCTGGAAAAGTGACAGTTTTATACAGCAAAAATCACGCGCACACGTCTGAAATGTAATGTTGAATATATACTCTAATAAGATCTGTAGCCCATCTTATATTTGGAAGATTATTAAATTACTTCGTATTCATGTACGTTTCAAAATTTTCACGAAAAAAACTATAATATCCTGCGGGATGATGTAAGTCTAGGCTCGATCGCGTGAAAAATTCGTAAATAAAAATCAGACTGTTTGTCTGTTTTTGCTTATCTGACAATTTTCACAAAATCCATTGAAAATTGAAAACATTCGAGCGGCGCGTATAGCTATTATACATATATGATGCATACGTACGAGGCGCATGCGTGCTGGTATTCATGCGGCGCGCCCGCACCGCACTACACTGCACGCACTTGCGCGGCTTTTTCTTTTTCATTTATGAACACTACATAAATATTTTTATACACGTTCTAGCATTTTTTCAAATATCGCAAATACTTTGCCACATTTTGTATTATTTGTCGTTATACTTTTTTTTGTACTACAATTCGTTCCTGTATACGTCTACAAAATATATTCTTTGTTATGTGTCCATATTAGAAAAAGTTCATAGAACTTAGGGAAGATGGCGGAGTTGGCAGATGAAACGATATTTTTTTTATCGTTCTGATTATCAATGAGTTTCATATATGGTCAGGTAAATTTTAATATTTTATTGCCGCAAATTCATATGAATTTGATAATAATGAAATATTTATTTAGTTAGAGAAATTCCTAAACTAATTCTAAAGCAGCGGTAGAAAACAAGCCTCAAAAGAGTTTCACCAAGATAAACTAGTAATTCAAATTTATTTATAATGTTTCAATAAACTTGGAATTATTAATTATTAATTCTTCTTTTAAAATATTCTTTACATAATTTGGCCGGACGGCCAAAAAATTATCAAATAATATTCGTATTGCGAAAGGTTCGATTAAAATATTATTATTTGAATAAAAAGCAGTTTTTCTGTAATTTTCGAAAGCTTCTATAATTTTTTACATTCAACAATATACTCATTGCCGTCTTCCTGCAAAAGCTGTTCAAGCGTGTTCAAGCCTTCCCTAAAAATATCATAGACATCAATATATGTTTAAATTTATTTCTAAAAAATAATTTATAATTAGTTTTGCACTCATAAATTAAAAATTTTTCCTCATTAGCATAATCAATAAAAATTACATGCTTATAATATCACTCGCTCGTAAATGTGCAGTTTATACACATATACTAAAATATATATGATAACTCGATCTAACAGACTTTAACATTTAGTTAAACGCAACGAAAATATTTCGTTGGGTATTTTATCCTGCAAAAAGTATAGGTAATTCGCTTTTGTTGCTGAAATTTTACACGCGTCCGAAGCGCCCAAGTCTCGGAGTACCATCTTAAAGACGGCACTGACAGCACGCCACACCAAGAGTGAGTGTAGTATGATTTCAGAATATGACGAGAGGGGGCAAAAATTATGCGTGGTATATCATACAGTACATAGTCTTCGGCTTCATAATGGGTCGAATTCGATTCCCGTGATTCCCGTCGACCGAATTTCCAGCGGATTCTACTGAACAACACTGTAATTTTCGAATTCCAATAATGATACAAATCAATAAATATAACTATTAAGACGCGATATAATTGTTTTTTATCTATATAAAAAATAATACTGCTTCATTTTTTAATATAGAACAAATATCTTTTTAAAAAAACTCGTTACTTTTTGGTTTAGATAAGGAAAAATGTGGATATCAAAAAAATTTGAATTACTATATTGAATTACTATATAGAATGGAAAATTCAAAATGTTTCCAATGCAGTGAAATTTCAGTACACTTAAAAAGACACTGTATAATATCGCAATTAAAAACAATGAATATATGTATCGAAAGAAATCATTTATATTTTATTGTGTTTTTTGCGCATTCAAATTGACGTTAAACTGTTAAACTAACTGTTAAGTAACTATTAAACTAATAACTATATATATAATTAGTTTGGTGAGGAGGGTATAAAACATATTTAAGTACGATAAATATCAATGCTATAGAATATAATAAATAAATAGTTTCTAGAGATTTTTTAAAAAAATTTTAATTATGGGTCAATAATAACATTGCCTATATAACTTCCGTTTAAATTTTAAATATCCTATATATATGTGTGTCTGTATATATAAAGTGCGGCACAGAGCACGCGAGTTATTGATTTATCGACGAAGCTTTATAAAATTTAACACCACACGTTATTCCTTGTCGAGTGCGCTCGAAAAAAAATGTGTTAGAAGATATATATAGATATAACAAATTTGGAAATTTCGTAAAATTTTTTAGACCGTCCATAAAATATTATAAAATGAAGTTTACTATATGAATATTTTTTCTGTAACATGAATAAAGGAAGGCGCATTTTTTTATAGGTAAAAATCAATTCCTCCACCGTACGAAATTTACTCCTAAACTAGTGAATTACTTTTTTTTTCACTTGATAAAAAACGATACGATCATCGATCATCTTTCTATTATACGTTTAATAATAGGAGGTTGTTCAGTGTCGGAGGACCAGTAGTCTCGCTAAAAGATAGATTTTATATACCATTAGATGCACGTTTTTTCCTCGCGTTTCGCAAAATGCAATAGCTATTCGCCGTGTCTCTTTTTCCATGCCCATCGGATAGATGAAAAATTCACAGCTTTCGTCAAGATTTTAAGCTACGTTGATGTTATAATTGCATAACTATTTAATGGTCCAACATTTGTTTGCATAAAAATTTCTTCTTCCATAAGTTTATCAATATTTAAAACTAAAAGAAACTTTCGCTCGTGTTATGCAATAAATGTTCAAAGGTAAAGTTAACATAGAAAAAGGAATCTTGAGTTTTGAGCTTGTAAATCAGCTAAAATAAATATAATAGTGTGTATATATATATATGGAGTGGTGTAGCGGCGCTACCCTTACTTTTATCTGTCACAGTCTGTCTCAACTTAATTGTTACTTTTCTTATACATCAGCAGTTTAGCGCACGTCCAAACTGGTCCAACATTAACTTATATATATACATTTTTCTCTGTTCGTGCATTCATTAAATATAAGTTGACAAACTGTGTACTGGAATTCTAAAACTTATCGAATGTGCTAGACAGTTATTCAATATATAATTTTCTGATGCATAAATTCATATTATCGGAAATTTTTGGTCGAACAATCGGAAATATATATATATATATATATATATATATATATATATATATATATATATATGGCTTTATTCTGAATGTCTTAATATTATGATATTCAAGAAATTTAGAAAATTTATGATTTGTCATAGCTTAAATTTATATTTGTCAAAGCTTTAATTACACGTTTCGAGATAAATCTAAAGCAGATAATTTCCAACTCTTTGCATTTAATAATCAGTGAAAACTACTTGAATCTAGTATTCATGCAAGCATTTTTCATATAGGCTATAATCCAAATAGAGAGAAAATAACAGTCAAAAAAACCCTGTTCCAAGAATAATTACTGAAAAAATTCAGATTATATGAACACTAAATTCAAATCTTTCAAATGACAATTTCGAAAAATTTATTATAATTTTTTAATATAAGTATATTTAATAAATAATATTTAATTAAAAAAGATATTTGTAATAAGATCGGTTTTTAGCAACTCAGAAAAATTCCGTTAACAAACTTTAATAAGAAATTCCATCACAAATTTTCAGACTGGCATTCGATATATTTCAAATATATTTACTAGAGTTAAGTCATATAGTATGCACTACGATTGTAGGATTGTTGTTTTTACAAAATGCGCTTCATCAATGAATACAAGATTAACCATCTCAAATAATAATAAACTTGAATTAAGACCGACGAGCAGAAGAGTTCTCAGAAATCGATAAAGTGTAGATTTTGGATTTACTGGCCTAAAACATTTACAAAATATTTGGTCTAGTTATACGTCAAAAATGTGCTTCAAAGTATTATTTATGTTTTATATATAATAGTAACTTTTACATGTAATTTTTAGACAGAAACACTTTTGTAGCGTTGTGAAAGACTTTGATCTTATGTAGATGCGTGTGTGGGAAGAAATGTGAGATGAGTTAATATTAATTAATTATTTTCTTTTACAGGAACGATCCATGATCAGATGTCACACGTATATACAGTTATGATATAAATAAAATACAAGTTGTGATCTATCCGAGATTCGATGCCTCATTTTGGTTATCAACTAGGAATTAGGCTTATTTTAACAGAAGTAGATAAAGTGAAAAAAGTCCTTACTAAAGTTTTCTCTGGTGTTGAAACAGATAAAATTATGTATTGAAAGAGGAGACAAATACAATTATTGCAGACAAAGTGTATTGATTGACAACTAACAAAAAACCTCCTGTAGATTAAGATTCGATTTTTCATTTGGAATTGTTCAAAAGATAATATAACCTTTTAGAATAAATTAAATATACCGCTGGAATCGGAATAATGTTGAAAAGATATTTTAACCGATTTAAGGATAAGCACGCGCAAATCTTATAAAAAAAAGTTCCAAAAAAGCAAATATGGAACATGGAAAGATCGTCTTCCATATTAAAACGGGGATGGGCGAGTTCTTTTTTCAAACCGCTATGAAAATCTCTGGGGATAATATATATATATATATATATATATATATATATATATATATATATATATATACACTCTAAGAAGATAAATCCAAATATATATTTAGAAAAGAGACCTTCCAAAAGATTTTCGCATAAAATTTTATCCAATAATAGAGCAATGAAATAGCGTCTGCTTTAAAGTTTCAAATTTGCTTCCAAATTCTTGTGATACATCAATCATTATAACCGAACAATAATGTACATGACATTATTTGTTTTTATTTTTGCATTAACTATTTAAGGACAAGCCGATCTGAATTTCATCCCATAATGAAAAACATAGATTTAATCCAGCTTAGAACGATTTATTTTCTAAGTAAATAACAACTGTTCTTTTCTTATTGTCTATAACGAATGCAGAAATATGACAGAGTTTACTCAGCAGATGCGAGAATCCTATATTGTGTTAAATGCATTACTAAAGTCCTTTCAGTTTATACCTGATTTAATAATGTCTATTAACTTTAGCCAGATAGTTTCAATTGAATCAAACTCCTTAAATACAAAGATATACAATTGTAAATACTTCCACTACTGATCATGAAATCTATCTTCAGTACGACCTTTTAAAGCATACGCAATATTTATATATATTGACTGCAAACTCGACATAGATACAGACGGGAACTTTTCATTTTTTGATTATCGGCCTAATATATATACGCCTTCTTCTAAAAATTCAAGATAAGCACCATATGAGAATGAGGCATTGGACAGATTATAGCTAAGGAGTCACCAATGACTGGTCACGAAAACGTTAATTACATTCTCAAAGTGCTCTCGAGTGCGCATATACCTATACACTGTAAAAATATCTGTTATCAAGTAAATATGTTTTTGTTTGGGACCAAGTAAATTATTTTCTTTAATTGTTAAAGTATCTTCTTAAATAAAGGAAGTAATTACTTGATGCAAGAAGAGTCCACTTAGATTAAACCACGTCGTTGTAAATCTAGTGAAGATTTTCTTCATTGAAGAAAATGATTTACATCCAACAGCACAAGTAAATATTTATTTGATATCAGAAAATATTTTTTCCAGCGTATATTAAAGTAACATAAATAGCAATCTATCAAGTTCTTCAAGTCTCTTGCTAATACACCCTAATAAAAAAATAACGCAATTTTCAAATGGATGTCACTTTTTCCAATAGGGTATCATACCCACCTTTAAAAATTTAATACCAAAAAGCTCGACAGAATGAACATGCGGCTTATTGTGGATTTCGCTTCTGACAAAAAAGCATCGAAAGTTTGCCGGTAATTAGACAAACCTTTCGGAAATTTTTCGAGAATTCATATGAATCGGATAATGAGACACTTTTTACCCGTATATAAAAATATTTTGCGTTGAAAAAGCAGTTTCTTATATAGTTTTCGACGGCGATTATTTTACTTTTGAAAGGTACCTTTTCTACCTAGCTCCTAATCGACACGTGCGCATGCACCTTCACATCGCAACGTGTGCCGTGCTCGGGATCTATTTGAAATTTAGAGAGTCCGGTCTTCTGTCTCTGTCACACACCGCGCTCTGTTTCCGAACCACGTAGTGCATTGTTGTCGCACTGCAAGCGGCAAAAACGTAATCTAGAGAGATAGCTCGAAGGGGCGCCGAGAAAAAAGTTTTTTTTTAATGTTGCATATTAACCGATCGTTAAACATTTTCAATTTTTAGGCATATCTGTGAACGGTAGAATGCATATTTTCACAATGTCTTAAATAAAATGAGTTAAATATTAAAATCCCTTTGATGGGTCCTCGTTGATACGGATCGATACATTGAAGCCTCCTATATTAATTGACCTACACACAAGGGGTACACATGTCTAAATGGGATGACCTAAAGTTTCTTACTTGTTAAGAACAATTTACAAAGAATTCATATATTTAAAGATTAAACAATATATTAAGCAATAAGTTTTGAAACACATAAAAAGTGAAATAAAGCACATAATATATCGGAGTCTTGCTGCTGACACTATATTTTACATTTCACATGTTGATAAATTATCGTTTATTTTTCGTTATTCCCTATACTGTTTTTTAGCATAATGGCATATAGCCATAAAAGGAATATATTTTAAAAGACAGTATTATAAAATTGTTAAACGAACATGATATTGATTTAGAAAGTTGCTTGTAGTCGAAAGATTTGATCATACTATAAAAATATGTTTGAACAGCTCGAAGGATTGAACGCATATTTAAAGAGTTTAACAAATTTTGGGGTTTTAAGTTCCATGCTGCGGGCACTTTTTAATAGAGGAGTGTAATGTCGAAGAAAGTACTGTTGTAGCCTCTTTTGTTTATCGTAAAGATTAGAAAATTTATATAATTTTTTATTGTTTTTTTTTAACATATCCAGGCCGTAAACCTGAAATTCCAAAGTTTCGATTTTGTCAAATTGTAAATGCATTACGCAATAGATACTACGAAACATTACGGTGATAATTTCGAAAAGATATCTACAGATTTGATCAAAATATTTCAAGACAACGAATAAAAAGAGGCAGTTCAAAAAAAATCTGCAGATTTTCGTTGAAAGCAATTACAAAACTCGAGAATTATTTCATAGCTGTATTATGGGTTCATAAATATTAGATATATAGATTCGTTGTTATACTATAGAAAATATTATGGAAAATTGATGTCGATCTCGTTTTCAGCCAACGCATTGTTATATAGTCAATAGTTGACGTCATTTCGCCTCATTTCAAATGTATACGGTTAATTTTAATATTTGGGCCTGAACCGAAAGTTATTTAACAAATCTATCAGTCACGTACATAATCAGATTCGATTAGAGAAAGCGCAAATAAATTCAGTAATAAAACAAATGGAAATTGACATTCAAACATTTTACGTTATAATAAATAAATTAAATATGTGCATAAGAGCCCGGAACGAAACATGTGGTTGAATTGCGACTATCTTTGAATTTCTATCTAATTTATTAAGTATTAGGTTCAGAATTACGTGGATGTACGATGTGTAATGAAAAGTTATCTTCATTGACTAGTACTATTATCGAAAAGGAGTAATTCATAAAGTAAGAAATTAATAAGTGAGTTTGCTAATGCACAGATCCACAAAAAGCCAGAGAAAAAAAATAAAGAGCAAAGTTTCTTCTGGATAATTATAATTTTTATTTGTTTCGAATTTAAATAAATTATTATTATCCATTTTAGCAAATTTACTTACACATCAACCTAATAAGAAATTCAATTCTTAAGGACGGTATCGTCGCCGTTATTTTAGTCTCAAGCCAGGTAAGATTTTAACCCAGCACTGCTCACATCGTTCTAGTCAATACGTAAAATTCTTTGAAGAGACAAGTAATTTAGTCGATTTTATAGAATTTGATTTTTATCCGTGATTCGAAGCAAGTCTGCAATATCAGCTTATTCGTAATTATTTCATGACCATATAAAATCGACAGCGAAACTCTTAATTTATCTTAAAAATTCAGGATAGTTTATAAAAACCACCTTTAGGTGATCTATATCACCTAAACAATATCAAATGGAAATTCTAATCCCACTCTAAAATTATATCATTCTATTTGGTGAAGTAAAATATTCGAAATTACATAATTAGAATTTACAGGATTCAGTTAGATTTCTCAAAATGTAAGCTAGTTGAAAGTCACAATCGAGGAAGCTTGCTGGTAGTCCTCTTCTCTTCTTAAACTTATTTAGTCAATTGCGCCTTTATTTCGCTCTTCACTCTTCCAAGTCCAAAATTTGTTCTAAAAATATACGACAAATTTTTTCATTACTGTCTTTTTGTTTAAGTTTGCTCTCTTCGATTTATTCGCATATATGTTCTTGATGGTAGTATTTATCAAGAAGGTTAATGATATTAACGGTAAAGCTTAGCTTCCCACTCACATCATAATCCGCTATTGTAGTTTAATTTTCGTCCAAGAATGATATATAATTAAATAAATGATATACTAAAAAAAATTCTGATGTAAATATTTACTTGTTTTGTACCAAGTAAATCATTTGCTTAAATTAAGAAAATATTCACTAGATTCAAGACGAAGTGGTTTTACTCTTCTTGCAACAAGTAAATGCTTCATTCATTTAAGAAGATACTTTCTTAATTTAAAAACATAATTTACATGATGAAAAGCAAGTAAATATTTACTTGATAACAGACTTTTTTTTCAGTGTACGTAATTATTTCTAATAAAATCTGAATGTAAGTAAGTAATGAAATTTAAAGTTTTCATTATTTTTATAATACAATGTACAAAAGGATTGATCATAATTTATAAATCTGTGTTTGGTGTTATTACGGTACTATACCGGTTATAGGATGTTAATAGTTGAAACTTATTTTTTAAATATAATATAGTTGAAAATTATATTTTATATATATATGGTACAAAAGTTTACATGAAACATAAGATCAAACCATCAGGGTCTTAATAAAATGATGAATGACCCGACTCTTTCAATAGTTTATTTAAATGAGTGTATATCTATATATATATATATATATATATATATATATATATATATATATATATATATATTATATACAAATCGAGTAGAACAATATATATTACGAAATTGAGTGAGCATTAGTGAATTTGGAGTGCCTATGGCTGCTCTGTAAATTATTTTACTTTTTTTTATTGTTGTAGATTTTTCTAATAAATAATTGTTATAATATTAATTTAGAAGACCAGTCTTCGAATCTTCTTTAATTTGAATCTTTTTTTAAATTTTATGTTTTTTTCCCCTTAAACTTTCTTTAATTGATATGTTCTCGCAAAAATAAAATATTTAATTAGATTGTATAATTGTGATTTACACATAATTTTTTTTAAATAATTTTTTTTTAATAATATACGTATATAAATAAATATTGTCTTTGATAAAATAGAATCCAAATTTATTCCCAAAATCGAATAAAACTTTGTTCATAATATCATACGAATATAAGCTGAGCGGTATAACGGCCTCCTTTTCTTCTGCATCGTCACATAAGGAGAATGTATTGTATATCGTCGTCCGTGACTTTAGCGATAACTTTGGAGAACGAGAAAATGTTCACTTTGCAAGAGTATATATATATATATATATATATATATATATATATATATATATATATATATATATATATGTACTCAAACAAGGCGGAACGAAGAAAGAGCGGCGAAGTAACAGAAGAATATTATTTAAAAATTATTTCTATAAAATACTGTACAAGACGAAAAATAAACTGTCTAATAATGTATAAATTTTTTAATATATTATAATTATTAATCATTAGTTACGATGTTATTGATAAATCTACAATAATTATAAAATTATTTCTCAAAAGCTACATCTATAAATCATTACTTTATGTTTATAAATAGCTGTAATCTATATAATCCACTAAAAATTTTATTTTATTCGAACAATGTAAAAAATACAGTTTTGAAACATATTAAATTTTATCATTAATTGTAATTATTTTTTAGTAATTTTGATTCTAATGCGCAATAATGGAGAGAACAAGCCGATTTAAAAAGAATTTAAAATTTGTGAAAAAAATATAAGTGTATCTTGATATAGTATGTTTAAATTTGTATATAATAATTACTTTCTTAAATTATTTCATTTAACTATATATAAAAAATTTAAGAAATTAAAAATTGAAAGTTAGTTATCCCCATATACATGGTCATTTTATAAAATTTATACATTATTTTTACAATATTAATGAAGTTTTGAAAGAAAATAATTCTCTAAATACAAGACAACTGGAATATAATAACGAATCCATCTGCTTACGACTGTGAGTATTCATATCTTTCTGTCGGCGCAGCTTGGCGTTGCAAAACGAATGATTAGTAATAACGATTTGCAAGAATAATCAATACACACACGCTTTATAGTGTGATATAAATTAATAATGTAAGCGAAAATTTCATAAAATCCGTAAGTTTACATATATAGATATCTTAAAACTATAAAAATTGTCTACAATATTACTATTTTTATGTACATATTATATATTTGTGAAATTCAATTTATTAGATTATTTTGAATGTTGAATAAAATTTTAGATTGCAGAATTACATATCTTATTGTTATATATTATTTATATATAAAATATAATTATTTAAAATTATATAAAATTTTTATGTTATAATATAAACCTTAAATTAAATCGTTGCATTTTTTGAACGATATTTTCAGTTTTTAATATTTACATATTAATAAATATTTTTTAAATCTTAATTTTTCTTGTATTAATTAATTTCTAATTTATTATATTTTCAGTTGGAATTTTGAAAATTAAGAGTCTTTCTCATTTTGATGTATTTTTTATTTTTAAACTGTATTCTAAAAACATTATGGTCCAAAAATATAAGGCTCATCAGAAAGTAATGTATGCCGAACGTTTCCGATCAATCTGATAAAATGTATGAATCTTAAAAATAATAGAGATATTTTAAAAAATTCAAAAATCAAAATCTAATTCTGTTTATATAAGAGTTTTTCCAATTAATATATAAACAATAGTAACATTTTCAATTAATATTCATTATAATCAAATATCAAAGAGAACATTTCAAAACAATATTATTGCTATTATTAGTACTAGTATTTTTTGTTGATTCTATTTTTTCAAAAGTAATGCACACTCTGAAAATACTGACTGGACGTTTTCTTGAATAACATTCTAGGTTCGATATAATTCATAATTTTTTTTAAAATATTGAAGTAGAACAGATTGCGCCATCTATATATAATTGTATTAAATTATAACCAAAAGCCTGATACAACAGAACATGTAGAAAATGGTATTATCGTCACAGTCGTTAAATTTCTTCCTTACCGACAACAAATAATATGCAATGTTTTTCAACTAAAAATTTCTATCAAAAATAGATATATATATATATATTATATAAATGAATTATTATTAATTACTTGTACATTGTACAGTCGAATAATATTTTGTATTCATGTGTCAAAATTCAAAAATATAAAACTTATTATAATCAATAATTAATAAATAATTATTTAACAATAATATTTATTATAAAGTATCTTTTTAATTATTTTCCTTTGCGTATGAATTTCCGAGCAGTCCGATTTTTTCTTTTATTATTACTTTTTCTAATTCGAAGTAACCATCAAGGCTTTTCAGTGATAACACTCTTGATTGGCAAGACCATTAATGCTTCTGAAATTCATTTGGCTAATTGATATATATACACGTAAAAGATATACTATGGAAAACGATCATAATAATCTCTTTTAATAAGGACTAGTTTCATGCAATATTACCTTATTTTCAAAAAAAATTTAATATTTAATTTTTTTTTCATTACAAATAGTAATATATGACTTTAGACGAAATATGTATTTCGCGAAAACCGAGGTGAAAATCATCTGAAAAATACTTATGTTTCAATATAAACATTTATACAATATTGTATTATAACGAAATACGAAAATCGATAGTATGAAAGATTATCTGAAATTCATTGAAATATATAAGAAATGTATAATTTTAATTGAACAGTAATTGTAGAATAGATTTTTTAATAATTAAACTTCGCACACATGCAGATGTGCACTAAACACGATCGAGAAAGTATAAAATAAATATACATAAAAATGATGACCCATCTATTGACTAGCCGTCGTAGATGGAAAATCGTTAATATTCTCCTTTTGAATCTGCGATTATTTCTTTCGTCTTTAAAATCGTCAAGAAATATGTATAGGTATAAATTTGATACATTCAATCTAAATGACTTGGCGACAATTATCTAATTATTCATTGTTTCTAACAAAAATATTAATGAATTTCATCTAGACAGATATTAAATTCAATAAAGTTCTAGAAAAATAAAATTTTATTACAGTGAATAAACCTGCCAATATTGTAAAAGCTATTTCTGAAACAGTAAATGAATATTGGACTACGAAATTTTAAATACATGTATATTAAAAAATTTAATAACTATATTAAATAGTTAAATATATAAGAATGCGTAAACGTACGGTGAAAATATACGTTTATATATTTTTTTTTATGTGAAATTTTTTATTAAGTTATATATATATATATATAATATCAGTTCGAATATCAACAATATTGATTGAAATAGTATATAGATAATCACGTTATCTGCTAGTGATAATTCTTTTTTGTCATACCAATCTTATTTATATCGTAAAGTTTTCTTTATTTTCAATTATATGTATTAGTATTCATTTTTGTCCACATAATAATATATATGAATTTTTTTGTAAATTTCAACACTTTTACCATTACTAGTTTCCTTTTAAACTGCTAAAAATCTAGAAAGATATAGGAATACCGTTTATAAAAATTAACTCAAGCATAAAAACCATTTGGATAAATAAGTTTGGAATGGATTTTATATTTAATTGATTATTGAAATGGCTTACTTCTTACACATACAATTTCTCACAATCTACTTTAGGAATTTGAAATCTATAAAAAAAATAAGTTCCAATGTTTTCTTGTATTCAATACCATTAGATAAAAAAAACTCTTTATAGAACAATGGTTTATAATATTTTTAGTATTGGTAAAAAAATAAAACGAGTAATTATTGCATTAAATTTACAGCTATAGCTTAATTTTTATACCAAATCTACATTTTATAGCAATTTTTCGTTGTAATTTCTTTTCTATCAACGAATATATTTCATATATTTAAGATAAATTGCCTATGACATACACTCGACATAATTTTCAAATAAACAAATAGAAAAAGTATGTTTAATTACATATTGACTTATCTCGATAATCTTTTCGTTCTTATCTTAGCTTACAACTACAAGGATATTAAATAACTAAATAAAGAAAAATGCTTCGAAGAATTTTGTTTATTTTTCTATCCTAAATACGAGCGGAGAAAATTTATTAATCCAATCTATACACAATATCAGCTGCACAAAAATTATTTTCGTAATTTAATAAAATTAATTGAAATAGAAAAGCAATTTCAGTGTAACATCGTATACAAATGTTTAACTTCATTAATTCAATTGCTGTGACTAAGCGATCTATAGTGAACAGTTATGAAGTTTTATTCATATGAGTGAAAATAAAATATTGAATTTATTAAACATAAAAATCAAAACTGAGTTGTACATTATTTATGATAATCACAATGCATTTTACATCGTCAAATATATTTATCATTAAATATTAGTTTAGTCTGTTGATCTTAAAATTATTTTAAACGCGCTTTTTTACGATTTTAGAATCGGACAACTAATATTCTATTACTCGATAAGTAAACTAATTATTCAACAACTCAGTTCCGTTTTTTCTTACAAAAAGAACAGTTAGAAAATAAAAAAAGGAGTTCATAAAGTGTCCAGTTATCGAATTGATAACATTTCGCTGCGAAATAACGGCCATCAGGTATCAATCGCCGACTCTTGACGCAAACATTATATGGATGATATGGAAGTGATGATACCAGATGATGTCGTGAATGTCAGTCGATGATTAACGCCATCCAATCGTCATTTCGCGTCAAAATGTTTTATTCTATACAAATTAGTAATTGGCAGTCCATTAGCAAGTCTTCAGCAATCAGTCGGTACTTGTCAAGGGAATGTTTCATATGGTAGTTTCAGGACGACGTGTCGGATGAAGTAGTAGCGACAAATCGTACAGCCTTATTTCTCTTTGCTATGGTTACCAAATCCTTGTCAATGAAAATAAAATAAAATATATATAAATGCTGAATATGTTAAAGTTAGATGCCAGGTATTAGGAACGATATTGCGCAAAAAATCACATATTAATAAATAGAAAAAAAGCACGATCTCGAAAAATGTATCAATTCCAGATTAGTACTGTATGTCATAACTACAGTTAAACTTACGGCAAGAATGTAAATATCGAATACAAAATGTCTTGTGCACTCTGAAATCTTATGAATCTTATATAAGAAACTTTTAATTTAACTTTGACAGTATTCATAACAGATATTGTCTTTAAAACATATCCAACCAAAAAACAGCGAAGATTTTCTGTTAGTATAGTTGTGCGACTAGCGAAAGATTTCAAAGTCAATTAAAGTTACAATAAAGCGCTTCCTTTTCGTGTGCAACAATTACAAAAGGTGTTCGCTAGTTACATACAGCTGCCTCTCGATCGAAAGTCTCGGGTAAACTAGGCGAAATTACAAAAAATATTGGACAATGCTCAATTATTAGAAACCAGTTCCGGCGCATTTATCCATTTTAAATTATACAAGCACTAAAAGTCTGAAAATGTGTCTTATGGATACGGCCTATTGCTTTCTTTTATTTCCTTCACAGCATTCTAAAACGAAATCTTTCATTGCCCGTTTCAAAAGCCTAATTATTCCTTAAGTACAGTGCACAAAGAACACCTCCCATGACATCTACAGTCAGCGATTCCACACCGTACCACAGATTCAGTCTTAAAATTATCTTCGCTGAAAAATGCTAAAAGTGTGAGATAAAATTATATAAAATTGAGTAAAAAAGCTGAGTAAAAATTTCAGTTTTAGTTATATCCACTGGGATATTTAAGCATTAAGTTACAAAGACAAATTTATTTGGCACAGAGTATATTGAATATAGCATACTCCAACTATGATGAGATTCCCTAGCCTATTTTTTAAATTTTCGTTTTGCTCATATTTATTATCAAATAAAAATAAGTCAGAAAAATTCGAGGTGCATACTTACATACAGTACTCAAAGTTAAACACACGTAAACAATTTCACAATGAATGACAAGTTCGATTATCCTTAAGATTTTCTTCACACGTCTCTTACTTGCTAAAAAAAGCTATGTTAATCTCATGAAAACCAAGTTACTTGACAACATTGAATTAATGCTTATCAATCTTAACTTATCATTAGACTCAATATTTTAGCCTTACAACAAAAACGTAGGCATGATTAAAGAATTGCATCGCCTTCTTCATTGTCTAATGTATAAAAACATGCATAAATAATAAAAATACGCTTTTAATCTAACTTACAATAAATAAGTCATAATTTGATCAATAAACTAAATCTTAATGTCGTCAAATGACCTCGTCTCCAAAAGTAAGTAATCACAATAATGATGTTTGTGAGCAGCAGAGCAAAAGTAGAAAAGCATTTATAAAAAAGAAGGCATTTTTTATTGATCTCCTTTGATATATTACTTTAAACTTATCAACCAACTACGATATTAAAACTATTGTTTAGTAAAAAATAAGTTTCTTTACTTTTTACGACAGGAACGTTTTAACAGACATTGCTGCTACACAACCAATGTTTCATCAATCTTAAGGGTAACCGAAGTTGAAACTCACTGCATGTTATGTCTCTCTCTCTCTCTCTCTCTCTCTCTCTCTCTCTCTCTCTCTCTCTCTCTCGCTCGCTCTCTTTCTCACTCTTTTTCTCCCATTTTTCTTTCTTTTCTCTCTCTCTCTCGCTTTCTCTCTGCTTTTCATACCTATTTCTTCGTCGAAGGAACAATGATTCTATAAAAACTGTCACATAAAAGCTATTACCGCTTTATACGAAAAAACGTTGTTGTACGACTTACAATAGGATTTACGAGGGACAAGTAGGATATGGGGCAACGCTTGTAGTGAGCACCTATCGTTACTTCGAACAGGATAAATTACTCCGTATTTTTGTTAATATTGATTGGCTTATACAAATAACACGTTAAATATAAAATCACAAAGTAGAACTGTTTTGCACAGAAAAAGATTTTTTTCTAATCTTATACTAAATTCACAAAATGTTTTCACAAAACACTTTTTTTAAATTCAGTATAAAATAGATATAAGTCATTTTCGTATTTACTCGAATATTAACAAAATTACGGATTAAATTAGTCAAAAATACATTCGTATTTCAAAGTAACCAAAAATGCCCACCGTGGATAAAATGGTTAGGAAAAAAGGGTTCGATCGTTCGGAGAACACCACCTGTTTCATTCATACTTTTTAAGGTAATTGTCAAGGATTGGGGAAGTAAAGGGGTTATGTATGGAGAACTCCTTAAAAATTAGATGATCGACCGTGTTCAAGGAGATTAGGACGTTGCAGCGACGACTGGTGGGCTGACCACATCGGGTTCACCGGCTCCGTCCGCTGTCACAGTCTTTTTCACCTTGATAGATTCTTCGGTGTCTCCGTTCTCTTTCGTTTCTTTTGACTGCTCGCTCACGCCATTACTTTGTACTTTTTTATCGGCGACATCTTCTTTTGAGTCGCCATTTGTCGTTGTACCGTTCAATTGCGTTTCTTTTTGTGCTTCAGTTTCATTTTTCACTTTTTCTTCTACAACTTTTTCTTCTTCCGATACTTTGTCCGTTGATTCTTTTGGTTCTTCTGCCATTTCAACGTCTTCTACTTTGTTTTCGACCTTAGTTACTTCTGAACTTTGTACATTCTCTTTATTCTCACTATCGTCAACTTCCTCCGTAGACTCTTTGACTTTCTCAGATGCTACGGTTTTAGCATCGCCGTTTTCTTTTATTTCTTCTGTAACTGACTTTTCAACCGATTTATCCTCTACTTTCGATTCTTTTACTGTTTCTTCTTCAGCTGCCTTCTCTTCAACTTTTTCTACAACTTTTTCAACAGATTTATCCGCTACTGACCCATCAAGTTTTTCTGTAACAGTTTTTTCTGTCGTTTGTTCAGTAACTTTTTCCGTAATTTCTTCTGCTTTTTCAACAACTTTTTCTGATTCTTCTTGTGTTTCTTCTTTCTCTTTAGCTTCAACGCCGTTTTTCTCTGAAACATCGTCTATTTTCTCAGACTTCTTTTCTGACTCTTCTAACTTTGTGTTTGCTTCTGGTTGTTCTGTTTTTTCAACTACTTTTTCTGAAACTTCTTTGGTTTCCGTAGTCGAAACCTCTGACTTTTCAACTTCAGTCTTTGTAACAGTCGCAGTCTTTTCTTCTGACTTAGTATCTTTCTTCGCAGGCGTTACTTCTTTTTGAATTTTTTCAGTCGATCCGTTTGATTCAACTACTTTTTCTTCTACACTTGTTTCTACTTCTTTGACATCAACTTTCTTTTCAACTTTTTTTTCTTCATCCACACTCTCTACACCTTCAGATGTATCCATGGGCTCTTCAGGGGGTTGCGTACCATTAGATACACTTGACTTTTCTTCCACAGGAACATCTTTTTTCTCAACTAAGTTATCATCATCTAACTTTGGACGTTTATTTGCATTCTGAAAAGATAAGTCTGCAAACGATTCAATAGTCTTGAAGGCAGCTTTCTCTTCGTCACTAAGTTTAGCATTGCCCTCTCTTATGACAACGACGGCCGATAAACCCGCAGCTTTTGCAGCTTCAGCTTCTATAAATTAATTATTAAATTCACTATAAAAAATAAAACAATAAATAAATAATGGATATCAAATATATAGATAATTTATTGACGCTTCAATAAAATATATTGTATTTTGTACGATTTGATAAACGAAAAAGTAAAAAGTAATAAATTAGAATTAACCAACTTTTAAATTAAGTTCAAATTAATTGTGCGAAAATTATAAAGTTTTGTTTATAATTTCTGATTAAAACAAAAATTATTTTTATTAGACAATGCAAAATAGGTGGGACAAACCTTTTATGACGTCAGTGAGGAATAGCACATTTGAAGGCTCAAAATCTATTTTCTTTAAAATATTTTTATAACTATCTGCTTCTTGTTTTGGACCTACTTCAGTATCAAAATGTCCGCTTAGGTACTGCACATAGAAAATATAATGAATTATTTTTACATTTTCAAATTATTCTTCATTAATTTTTATCAACATACCTTTAGTAGATCTCCATGCACAGAATTTCCAAATAATAATTTTTGAGCTTCGACACTTCCGCTTGAGTAGATATAAAGCTTTTTACCAGCATTTGTCCATTTCTCGAAGGCGTCGGGAACATCATCGTAAACGCTTAAAAAAGTCAAATAATTTTAGGTTTTAATTTTTATAAGCATGCATAAATTTTAATATTTCGAAATAATTAATGCATGGCAAGCAGATATCAAATAACAGCTAAAACATATGAAACATTTCAGCAGATATATGAAATAAGAATTAACTAGATAGGCGTACATAAAAAGTATGTTTTGAACAAGGCAAGAGACGCCTATGGCTGGCTTTGTACGTATGTTGAACTGCTGAATTCAGATCTACTGTACAAATAATAAGAGAGAGGAAGTAACTCGCCAATTTGAAAAAATTGAAAAAAACTTTAAAGCTGTTTCAGATGTCCATAGCGGTGTTATATTCGTAATTTTATTTTTGTTTAAATGAAAAATCCTATGATAGTAGTCAGATTCTGAAAGAGGAGATAATTTTAAGCAAACAAGCTCTAGTACACTTATATTAAAAAGTCCATTATTTATTATTTATTACTTAAGTTGCGCGGAAATTCTTCACATGGTTAGCAGAACATAGTCTCGCACAACCGAAATACTTAATTTTTAGTCCGATATCCAACTTTGATAACAAGTGAAAATTTTATGTAAATATAAATTCCATAAAAGTCAACATGTATTATTAGAACATAATCTTAATTATCCAGTTTTCGTACAAGATTTCTATAATTGAATATACGTTGCATAATTTGACATTTATAATTGACATTTTACAGCAATAATCTCATAACGTTGTTAAGTGAAGTATATACCAGGAAGAAAAAAGAACTGATACCAATTTAATTTGTGCTAAACGAAAATTCGATCCAAAAGTGGCAAAATAAAATGCGAGACGGTGATGCCATTTCAATACAAACAATTGCAAACTCTTGGACATCCCATTAAGGAATAGTACTACCACATTAGCATTTATAAAAAGGAACTTGATATTCTATTCCCTTTAAATTAATTTTTTGTTAATTAGTGTCGTATTATAGAAAATGAATATTCGAAAAAAAAAAAATATATGGGTTTCTAAATTTTTTCTGTAAATTCTAACATGTTATTACATTATATTCTAAACAAAAAACCTCTAAAAAGATGTACCTGGAATGCATCTGAACTGTACTCATAATTTTTTATGAAAATCAAAATGAAAACAATGAATATATTTTAAAAATGTATAAATAAATTTTATATTAGGTTTGATATTATTTCTCATGAGTACTGTAAAAGAAAATAGTCAAAATATATTATTTTTTACTGATTAGTATAACTTATTCAATAAATCATCGAACAAATATATATTTATAATATAAGTTATTTAATTAAACAAAAGACAAATTTATACCTGCACATTAATAAAATTTTACTTCTATTATAATAATTCTTTTAGAATGAATAATAATCTAAGAATCATATTAGTTTTCATATATGACTTTTCATAATCATTATGAATCTACTCGTACTCGTACTATTTATCAGTTATTATTCTACCAAATGTGACATAAGTCTGAAAAAGTTGAAAATAATTGGTACTAGTAGGGGATTAGCAGCGGGGGGGGGAGGATTGAAGAGCTGCAAAATTAGGATTCTTGTAAATAAAATAATAATTTTATTATTATTAAATTTAATATCTATTACTTAGACGCTTGACTATTGTAATACTATTGTAATACTAACAAGGACCACGCGCTAGGTGTCGCAATGGTATCGGTATTCTAATAAACTTTTATGGAATATGGTTGTATATAGTTGACGCATATAATTAATATTATATTATTTATATTATTACATTTCAATGAGATTTGGCATAGAGCTAAGTAGATATTTTATTAAAAATAATATAAGTATATTAAAAAGTTTTTCTGGAATCTGAAACAAAGATTTTAACGTTCAAGGCCTTTATACAGAAAAAGTAACAAGGACAGCTGTGTGACAAGGCAAACATACTAGAAATAAGTTACAAATACAAGTTACTAGCTCTTGCTATTTGCAGTTATGCATCTTATAGTGACGGTTCATTTAATAACCGCTAAATTTGAATCAAATCGAGGCAACATTTACATACTTTTTAATAAGAAAATTGCTCTAAAAATTATTTTAACATAATATTAATAATAGTAAATAAATTATTTTAAATTTATAAATATACTATATGAAATATTATTTAAATACAATTTTAATTAAATCATAAACAAATCGGAATAACTTTAAGAATAATAATAATAATTAATATATTGTACACTTGTTGATCATTTCTTTGAATTATCTTAGTAATTTATCTTAGAAAAGATTAATTATTTTGCTAGAAAATATAAATAAAAATTACACCCAAATTATTCAAATTTAGCTGTAATTCATGAGATGTATGCAGTGCTGCATGAACTGTAAGTAGATAATTTATGTAATTTATTTCAAGTATTTTTTCGCACCACTTTTTATACGTATAAAGATCTTTAATTTTCACCAATAGGACTCAATTTGTAATATAGTATCAAATTAAAAATGTTCTTCAAATATTTATTTCGTAAGAAAAAGATTATCATACAAAAACATATCTATCAGCTCTAGTAAAACTAGATATAGCTATAGACTAAACTGAAAATTGTTTTTGATATAAAGTAAATATTTACTTGTTCTGTTCTAAGTAAATCATTTTCTTAAATTAAAAAATATTCATTAGATTTAAGACGACGTTGTTTGAATTAAATGGACTTTTTTGCATCATCTAAATAAAGTCTAAAATCAATTTAAGAAAATAATTCATTTGATATAAAAGAAGAAAATATGTACTTGAGAAAATTTTTTCAGTGTAAATATAAGGAAAACAAGAAATACTAAAGATGCAAAAACTTGTCGATACAAAACTTGTAAATTGTAACCTCCCAAACTAGCCTATATAAGCCTATCCTAATATATGTAATGTTCTGTATTTCTATATCCATTTTGATTAAAATCTCATAATGCAGAGATACGAATTTCATATAGAATGTTTGACATGTACCCTGAAAATATCGGAGCAGATTTTGCTTGGATCGCTGAAGTTTTTATTTTGATTATATGCTCCAACAGAATTTGATCATACTAGACTGTCCATTGCACACGTTTAAAAAATAAGATGCCTTGAAATCATTCTCAGCGTAAAGCTTATGTATTTATAACGATAATTTATGCGTATTAAGAAAAATTAAATGCTTTGGATGTTAATTATTTATTAAATGTCTGGATTTATTCATTGTCATGTCTCAATTTTCGTATAAGAGTTTATAATATGCATAATTTTACGGGGATCGTTTTTTTTTTTAATAAATACACCTCATGCCATTTTAATTATCATCGTGTGAAGTTAGTAATATTTGCAACGAATTTTTTTAAAAATAAGTTAATTATATATTTGAATAATATAATAATATAAGAAACAAAATTCACAAATGATAATAATTATTTATTTACGAATGATTTACAAGGATGGAATATTACATTTCAACACGGGTTTGAAATATCTAGCTCGTAAGATAATTCATCCTCGAGCGATGAAAATCAACTTATGCAGTAATATTGAACTATATTGTTTCTTATCAAAACCAAACAATCATCTTACAGTCGCAATTCTGAGTTTAGAGAGGTGAAAATATATTTCATTCCACTTTCTTGACGATATTCGCTTTATCATTGTTACAAAAGTTTATTATTAGAAAATTGCATGTTGATAGCTGTAAAGTACGTTTAATCTTATTTTATTGCAATTTTTATTTTCAAAAATCAGTATCTGCACCAATAAACTTTTTATAAAATATGCTTTTTTAATAAAAAGATCCTAGCCATCAAATTAACGCTCGTTGGGCAAAATGTGGATAAAGTAAACTTCTGGTTTACGACTGTATTTTTGTATAAGTTTCTATGTACTGTGTATTCTATTAAATATAAATATAACACGAGGTAAGTGAAAAAATCTGCCCGAGTATTATGGTAAAACAGAAAGCTTTTTTTAAACATATTGTACATTTCAAAATAATTTTAAAATACACATTGTTAACGTGATTTAATTGTTACTATAAATCGATGTAGAGCAGATCATTATAGCTTAGCGGTTCCCTTAGCACGGGTCTCCTTAGTCAACAATCCCAACCGCGCATGCTCTTTAGGCTTCGAGGATATGGACCATGTTGAATGACAATGCAGTTTGTGTAATAATGCAATAGATATATTGAGAGACGATCTAGCTAAGCTAGACATGCAATTTCCGCAAATTAAAACATATATTTTGTATACATTAAAATTATATAATCCACACTGTGCAACAAATAAATCTATATGGATTTGAAGCTTAATAAAAAAAAATTATTAACTTTGTTTTACCTAAGGTTTATCAAACTCATTTTTTTGAACAGTGTAATATCTGAATAATATAAATGCTATTATAAACAAAATGAAATACCACAATGAAACAATTTATTGCAATAAACATAAATAGAAAGGGAAGAGGTTCAAAAGTTGTGAAAAATAGCCTTACTTAATTTATGATCTTAGTATACTAACTTTACTTTTCTTATAGATTTAACTTTATTTATTAATTTCTGTTTTATTGTGTGAATCAGACAGTCCTTTTACCGAAGCATACATAAATATGACGAATTTTTAAATTCCACGACCGATAAATCTGGTAGAAACCTTTTGTAATGTACTTACGAAAAATTTATAATTGAATATTATCTAACTGGTCTCTGATTACGACACATTGACAATAAAATTGATAAGACTGAATTATATAATGATTAATTATATGTTTATGAAAGCATTATTTTTTAACTTGTTATATATATATATATATATATATATATATATATATCCCTATTGTTATTGTTTTTATAATGTAATAGGGCTTCATGCCCGTTGGGTTAATAAATAAATAAATATATGTATGCACTTATTTAGAATTTGGATAGCATTTGACATATTCTCCTATATTCAATCATACAACAATATGAACAAAATATTGCTCTATTAAATAGTTTCTTATTAATTTATAATAATAAAGCAATTGGAGAAATAAAGAAGTGAGCCATTATTTGTAATATTCACTTCATTAACATAATATTTTATGAATAATTTATGGTTGTCTAACATATAAAATAAAATAAATATCTCTTTCACTTTAATGGAATGGATTTTTAGTGAAATTTGTTTAGTTCTTTAGTAGAATTTTTAATTTAACAAGTATGTCTCAATAGTCATAAACTGTGCGTATTTCAATCTAATACATCAATATATTGTAATCTGGGTACTGGAAGAACCGAGTATTATACAAAATTTTTACGGGTGCTTTAAACACAATGACCATCTTTAGATTGGACAGTCCACATAATGCTTTAGTGATTATATACAGTTCCCAAATTACGCACTTTGACCGTGAGATATGTAAATACAATAAGTATTTAACATTCTGTTTAATGTAGTTCTGCCCTTGGGCCAAATTAATCAGAATCGAGAAAGTTAAGTATAAATGAAATTCTGAAATTGTAATCTTGTAAATGATAAAAGAAGCTTATTATTGTCATGACGTGAACAAAAAAAGCAGTGTTCGGTTATACACCCTCCATATGTACCGTAAAAAGCTATTTGATCGTTGAGTAATACTAGAGGATAAATGCTCAAGATTCGAATAAAAAAATTATTGTAAGATACATATACTAATGAACGAAATTATTGTACACTAACAAAAAGAGGCCATTGGATATGGATGACGGATTTGATCCAAATTAAGCGATGCATAACTGATTACCTCCAAAATGAGCCTTCTACTATTTGAAGACCTAAGACTCTTCCATTCTCAATATATGCGGTATATTCTTATTTACAACCGACACCTCTCTCTAATTAAACTAGTCAGAAAGTTCCAATGGATCTATGTTTGCAAATTCAACATCATAATTTTTATATTATAATGTCGATTGAATTTCAGCGGAAATTCTGCACTTTTATAGCTGTCTGGCAAGTAAATTAATATGTTTATAATTGGCAGAATTGAACTTGACGATAAACAGAAAATTGTACGTTTGTGAACAACGTAGGTCGTCTAAATCTCCTCTTGAAGTATTATGCCTTCTTTCTAAAAAAGCGGTTGTGAATGAGAGAGCCTTAGGCTTTAAAGTCCTCAGTCTGAAGTAATTCCACCACCTATTCATATCGTGTCCCTCTTCGTAATTTTTAAAACAATATTGCTTTTCCTTTTTTGCCAATAGGAAATCTCACAATCATATTATAATTTCATTATTATTTTGAACGATCGACAGAGTAAATAGGACCACTTATATCCTGAAAGCTTTATCTACAACTTATTTTAATGAAAAATTACAGTTTAGAAGTATTGCACAAAAGTATTTTAACGGACTAATCGTCAAATATACGTAATTCGTTGTATTTTTTAAATTCATATTTGCTTCCGAATTTTCAGCTTAATCAGTTGCCTGTAAATATAGACTACTTAATATTATCTTTACTTATATTCATATCTTAAAACAATACGTGTTCTTAACTGAATTTTCTCATTGATATATTATTACTTAAGATTTACTATTTGGAGAATTAAGCTGTTTCCAATTTGTATATTTAAACATCATACTATATAATAACACATCCCTTTTTAGATGATCATTTATTAGTCCATTAACCTTAATTAATCTATATAACATAAAGAATATGCTACTTCTTTCGAAACGGCTTTTGCAGAACTTAATTAAGATTAAAAAAAATTTAATAATTATAGAAAAATAATTATTCATAATTTTAATAAATCCAATACATGAAAAAAATTTATTTTAATTTTTGAACTTATATTTACATAAAAATTTATAAACATCGGACAGAACGTATCATAGACGGAGCTAGCTTTTAAGGACTTCAAAATTGTTTATGATCAAACAAGTAATCATAAATTTTATTCTAAGTGTGGACTTGTATCGATTTTCGCTACAAAGAAAATAGTTAATTAGAACTGATTCGATTAAACAAAAGCAATTCGTAATGTCATAAAATAATAGATATTCACATGATGAGAGAATGTTAAAAGAGCACACGCTCAAAATATTACCTATTACAATCGGTTCTGATTAGTAAAAGAAAAAAAGAAAGAAAAAATCTTTTATACAAAAATTTTGAGAATAATTCTTAATCATTCATTTCATCTATAAAAATTCAATAAATTACTTTTTTCATTTTTAAAACTAAACTTTTTGTTACGTGTTGAACATATGAGTTTTGATAAAGCAAAAAATTAATTTTAACTCAATACGTAAAATTGACTAAAAGAGTTAGAAAAACTTTAAACTCCAATTAAACATTTTTTTCGCAATATATATATATATATATCTCAATTACTATTTTTTCGTATCTGGAATTTTTGTAGATAACAAGATTTCGCATGACGCGAGATATAAAAAGTTTGGATTAGTCGAACTGTAAAGTTTGTAATATTTTCATTACATTACAGATAAAATTCTTCTTTATTAAAATTGATAAATCACAATTCTATTAATAAATATTTAAGTATAATATCGATTATCAATAATGATATTCATAATTTCTTATTACGCACTTATAATTTCGACGTATTTCAACTCAAAATAAAATTCTTCGATAAAGTAAATGTAAATGATTACATATAAAAATAAATAAATCTGCTTCAATTTCAACAAAATTCTTCTCACGCGTTATCAGTTATAAATGATTAAATTTGGCGACTGGTTGGCACCAGGCGCACGCTCTGAATTAATTAATAAATAGATCTTGAAGACAAAATTAGAATAAGATTTTATCACTTATATAGATATTCCGTTTATTTCATAATACATGAACAAATTTTTTTCAAAATGAAAAAGAATCGTATTTTTAGTTTTTTTTATAAATTATATTGTTCAACATAAATTAGAGACATATAACACATAATTGATCGTATCATATAATTGATCAACAATAATGGATTATGAAAATTTATGAAAAACTATGATATATAAAAAACAGAACGTAACGATTTATATCTCTTAATTGTATGAAAAATTATATAGTTAAATAAAATTCGTCGTGCATTTTACGGTAACTTTTCCCGAAAAATTCTCTTCAGACAGAATTAAACGCTGATCAGTTTCAATCAAAAGTTCTTCAGTCAATCTAGATTTGATCATATTTTTTGAAAATCGTATAGACAACTTACCTTGTAGAAATATAAGTACTATATATAAGTATACTATTTGTCATATCAGATATAATATTGATACTTATTGAGTAAGCGTATTATATTATCTCAAAAATTTTTGTCAATATTAATTTATATTCAAAGTAACAATATAATGAAAATTATTTGCTTCAGAATTTTTTTTAGTGCTGTGTTAAATGCTATTCATTAAGAATCTAAAACACGTTAAATCGTATAATCTTATCCAACCAATCTGTTGTCTAATGTAGGTATATGACCGATTGCAAAAATACAGAGCCATATGTTTGATCTCATCGAATGAAGTAAATATATTTTTTAATTTTTTGAAATTATTTTTCCAAATGTTTTTCAAAATGTTTAATTTTTTTGGACTACATACCACATAATATCGGCTCAGAAAGAAAAAATTTTAAGCTCTAATATTTTAATTAAAATCCTACTTGGGATAGAACGAGAAGAAAATTGAGTAAAGTAGCAATTTTATTAAGCAAGTTATGTTTAAATATGAAAATATTGGAAAATATCTTACAGATGTAAAAATAAAGATGAAAATTTCCGTATAATTTCGATTACAAAAACGTATGCTTTCTGTGGTAAATTTTGGAAGCGTACTGCAGAGAAATTGATAGATTTTTACGACTACACCAATGTCTACATGTTACTATCGTAGAAATAAATCGATACGATCGACGTAAATAATATACATATAATTGCGTCAACGAAGAATGAGTACCATTTTGGTAAGTAATCGATACAACTTTCGTATAAAACTACCAGCGTACTATTATTACCTATATACGATCGATACGATTATCATTGAATTTCTCTCCATGTAGTATAGCGTGGAAAGCAAAACCATAAATTAATAATTTAAAAATTTTATAGAAAAAAAGTTAGTCTTCTATTGTTCTTTATTTAAATAATTCTATATTATTCTTAAATAATTATAATCAATTTTTTTCCAATAAAAGCAGTTTTTCAAAATATTGAAAAAATTTTTATCTATTACTAGCTGCTGCTGTTACACAAAGCTTATCGTGCAAAAGAATAGTATTAGTTTATTTAAAGTTTTTGGGCTAAGCTGATAAAGTTGCTGCAGGAAATAATAGTGTTATCCGGGTAAGCTTATTTTGACATTTGCCTTGCCAAATAATGCACAAAAATGAGGAATTAGAGTGCATTAATTAATGCAAAAGTACGTTTTTATTTTTTGATTCGATATATATAAAATATCAACTTACTGTCCTTTAATGGGCTGATATGCTGCTTTCCATACGTGACCCTGAAATTGTTTCAACGCGCCGGATTTACGATCATTGTCCATTTGCCATAAAATATTTTTAATAAGCGACTCTTTAGCTGACTCTTCAGTATCTTCTTTGATCGGTACAAAACCATCGATTTTCTTCTCTCCATCTTCCTCCGCCTATGAGAAAAACGTATTCAAAAATCAATTTTCTCTTTGTAAAATAACAATCACGTGCCAATCATAACTCAAAAACATATTTTTTAGTTTATTTTTTTCTTAATAATATAAAATGGTCAATAAATTATTGAAAAACATTTTTGTAACTACTATAATTGTAAACTATAATAAAGTGTTCCAATTTTTAAGCTATAGTAATATTAAAATTAGCATTTATAAAAACATATTTGAAATTAAATCGTATAATTCCCGGAATAATTAAACATTATTAAATTAGAAAATTATTTTTATCGTTCTTGCGTCTAAATATAGCCTTTCATAATTATATTTTCATTTGTCATTTTTTTATCCCAATTAAAAAACTTAAAATAACAATTTACAACGTAAATATTAAATTATGCACTGAAAAATGCAGAACAAATTTTAATAGTAGTATTTTATAGCAGGTAACAGAGTTTATTATCGTGTAGACTTGGATATAAAAACATTAATAATGAATAGGGAAATGTTGTTATATTTGAAATGATATTAATATTGCTAATTCATTGTATAAGCTATAATAAATTAACAATGCGGGAATAATACTTTCATAACATTGCAGATAATATATGAGTTCTTCATGTCAATGAAAACATCAAAGCTTTACTTTTCTTCTTTTTAGTTTATTTACAGTATTATATAATTTATTTCATTAATTTTTCAACTCCACCGAGTATATACAATATTCTGTTAAAGTAATATTTCTTCTATACAAAGAATTTTATTTTGGTAATATAATTATGCGATTTATTTAAAATCGTTAAATATTCGAATTTCTTTATTCAAATCAAGACAAAAAGTTTTTTTCAATAAATAATAGAGACTTTTATATTCGACAGATGTCAATAATTAAAAAAAAACTACCAATAATACGAAAATAGTTACTTCATCATCGGCTTGAAAATTCAAAATCAAAAGAAAATACTAAATGAATATTGAAATTAAAGTTTTAATAATTATTCAAAATTAAATTGTTTTAAATTTAGAAACAATCTTTGATTTAATAATTATATACATATATATTAGACGTATCTACTGAATTAATTCTGAATTACCTGTTTCTTCAAGCTGGCGAAATCAGCTTTGAATTCTTCTGTGTCCCATTTCTCGTCTACGTGCTTTTTTAAAGAATCGCGTACATACGGGAAAAGGTTGTCCTGCGAAATGGAAATTATCATAGAGAAGAGCATTCTAAGGATTTATAATCGATTTATAATGGGATAACAAAATATTTGATTCATAATACAAAGTATAGAAATATTATATATATATATATATATATATATATATATATATATATATATATATATATGTATATGTATATATGATCGTTAAATATAATTAACATTTCAACAATGTAAGCAGTGCTCGAGACATTGACAATGGCATTTAAAGAATTCTACATTGGAAAGTTGGACGTTGCTTTCATCTAGTTTCATATAATAGTATAAACTAAAAAAGGAACTATATATCATCCCAAAGCGTGCAGCATAGGTTCTTTTCTCCCTGCCATAAAAAAAAATACTTTTATTTTACATCCCTTTCCAGTTTTTGCACATCGAGAACAAGTCTCGGTTTCGTAACATCCCAATCTGTGATTAACGTGCATTTCCTTGGGGCAAACTATCTCGAGCAGCATATGCGGCAAGGTGGCATGGCGCACGTAGAGAAGGACCCCCAAAAACCTGGCCGCGCGCCGCACACACACAGATGCACGTACAACTTGAAAATCGATCTCGCGTTTCTCTATCTCCCTATATATAACTATTAAATGTGCTCTCTCTTTCTCTTCTCTATCTCTCTCTCTCTCTCTCTCTCTCTCTCTCTCTCTCTCTCTCTCGCGAGAGAAATCGACGTTGCAACGGGAAGGCCCTAGCAATTTCCCTTTGTTCGCCGTATAGAATAACCGAGAGTTTCGGTCATGATGCACGCCGCGATGGGGAGGAGGTGGAACAGCACCAGAATTTTATCGGACGGGAAGGTCGCATGCAATCTAGGAAAAACGAGCGCGAAAAACCCTTGCCGGAATGTGGAGCCAGGTGGAAAGAAAGACAGAGAAACTGCGTGCATGTGTGCGCATGCGGGAGAGAGTGAGAGAGAGAGAGAGAGAGGAGGGGCGGTTTCTCGTGCGGAAACCGTTAGAAGCAGAAATGGCTCCTCTATCTTTGACTTTCACGTTGCCACACGAAAAATCTTACGTTACTCCAAAATGACAGGCTGACCATTATATCTACTATTAGCTATTGAAAGGCCCCTATTACACACCAGTTCCATTTAAAATCCCGGCAAGTAATAATAAAAACCAAAGGTCGTACACGAGGAATAAATGTACGTAAGTTGGAGGGTAAGTGGGAGGTAGAGAGATACAAAATTTAAAAGGAAACGTGCTCCAAAATGGGTAAAAAAGAGCAAAACTACGATCTAAATTTAAAGATACTCATCAGTATGCGATAAAGCTAAACGTATATATATATATATATACACATATATGAAGGAGTAAACGGAGGGTTATAATTCGGCACATATCATGCGTGCGTGTCTCTCTATGTGTGTGTGTGTGTGTGTGTGTGTGCGCGCGCGCGCGCACGGTGGAGGCCGGCATTATTGTCGCTTTAAACTCGACCACCGCGCGACGTGAAAATGTCTGCTCTATTGCTCCCCGGTCCGGCGAACGAGCTGCTCCGAAAAACCTTTTTTGCTCGTCACCCCTGCCCCTCCCCACCTCCCGCTCCATTTTACACGGCATAGAAACAGGAGCCGTGTGTATGTATAGCCTGCTGTATATTACATATTATATATACGATGAACAGAATCTCCAAAAAATCTAGGCAAATTTTTTGCCCTTTTTCACCGCTTTCGACACGCCTCTCGACTCAATACTCCGTGAGGAGTGTCGAGAGAAAGAAGGTGGAGATAGAGAGAGAGTGAGAGATGAATAACGGAGACGGCAAGCGCCATGTACAACCGCCTGCCTCTTTCTTTGTGCCTTATATCAGTTATTAAATCTTCTATAATATGCCGGTCTACGAAGCAGAGGGAAAGAGCCGGCATTTAATCTATATATATGTATATATATGTATAAGGTTTTCCCGGCGAGGGAAAGCCTACCCATTGTGAAAGGAGAGGCTCGTAAAATTACTTGGAAATGCTTGAATATCATCGGAGGCGGAGGAAATTTCAGTAAAAAATACCTTGACAAAGCTGATGCTGGACGTGGTACCCTCGACGTCAAGCAGTATCACTGATTCGTGGCGTTCCAGCACCTCGGATTCGGCTGCGCTACGCTTCTCACCGGCCATGTTTCTCTCGCGTGTGCACACTTTACTTTATTCTTGAATAATATTATATATATTTATATATAAATGTATATATATAAATATATTGCTTTTTTCGTTCGCCTCACGTATCTCTTTTTTATGCACACTCTTCCGTTTATTCGACGACGTAGTCCAGTCGGGGGCGAACGCGAGCCTTTTCTTCCGAATATGTTCGCTTACACTCGTTAAAAATCTGGATAATTTTTTGTGTTTCTTCTATTTTGTTATTATTTATTTACTTTGCCGTATTAACAATTTATGAAGTTCCTTTATTTCCGCTTAAAAACTCGTCAACAGCCACGCGCGCGCGCCTTGGAACGAACGTCACGAGAGCTCGCCCTGCAGCAGCACGACGACTGTGTGTGCGCGCTGGTGGAACACACACCGGGGAAAGAAAGAGAAAGATAAAGAGGGAGAGACTGGCGAGAGATAGAGAGACACAGAGAGAGAGAGAGAGAGAGAGAGAGAGAGAGAGAGAAAGAGAGAGTCGCGCAGTCGCCGGGGGGAGACAGGGAGGGAGGGGAGGAAAGAGAGCTAGCCGACAGAGCGAAACCGGAAGAGGACAAACGCACGGGAGTCACGGAACTCGCGGACCGAGCGAACGCGCGGTTCACAGGACGAGGACGAGGATGAGGACGACGATGATAGGGAGGAGGGGTGGTCGGGTATCACCTAGGTGGCGAGTCTCGCGCAATTTCCTGCACACGCGTGCGCGTACAGACACTATAAGTACACCGCGGTTTAGGCCACGGTTATAGCAGATTATTGCGAACTGTTTAGTTAATAAAATTGTAGTCGTATATATACTGTCTGCTGTACTTCGCTGGTCTGTTTCTGGTGCTCTACTCTCTGTTCCCGTGCTGCGCTGCTGCGACCCACCGTCCAATATTTCTCTTTCATTCTCTCAATCTCTCTTTCTCTCGTTCTCTCTCTCTCTCTCTCTCTCTCTCTATATATATATATATATATATATATATATATATATATATATATATATGTGGTTAATCTCTTTCTCGTGCACGCGCGCGCCGATTATCGTTCCGTCTCTTTCTCGCGGGAAATTTCTCACTCTATATATATTGCTACTCGCTCGCAGAGTTGCGCGGACTCTCTCGCGCTGCTCGTCTGCTGGATCCTTGCCGCGCTTGCGCTCTCTCTCTCTCTCTCTCTCTCTCTCTCTCTCTCTCTATCACATTTTTGCGCGCGCGCGCCGGCATAACCGGCGAAAGAAAAGGACAGAGACGTCTGCGTTTTACATGTGTGTACCTGGGTGTAATATATATATATATATATATATATATATATATATATATATATATATATATATATCATGTATATATAACACACATCTGATGAACTCCATATAAACCGTCGTCGGCTCGGTTCGGCGGCCTTCGACGCGGTCGTCGAGTTCTTGCGGTGCACGCGCGTTCGCGCACCGGCCGCCGATGCCGGCCGCTGGTGCCGGGCGCCGGGCTTGAGCGACTATATCTTGATGAAGGACGCGCGCACGCGCGCCGGGCCGGCATTCGCATACTACCATATATATGTGTTTGTGTGTGTAATATTTGCATATATGCGAACAGATGTGTCATATACAGACGGAAAACAGCGTCCATGCAAAGGAAATGTATGAGTGTATTATACTCATGTGCCTAGAAAATGGAAGGCACGAGAGCGTGTAACTGGCCGCGAGTGAGTGAAAGAGAGAGAGAGAGAGAGACAGGCAGACAGATTCATAAGTAGTGAAGACCGTGCGAATTTCACGACCAGAGTTCGTTGCACATACATATATGTATATAACTTTTAGCGACGAAATCCCATGCAGATCGCCGCATCTCTTTCTGGTCCAGCTTACCTGATCTCTCGTAACTCTCCCTCTGATTATTAATACACCATGCTCTTATATAGAGGGACTGACTTTTACACTGTAACACTATACTCACTACTTTTGTCAGTTTTTTTCTCGTTTATGATTATCCCTACTTTTGAGATCGCAATCTTACTCAAATATTTTTAATCCTATCCATGCATAACTGCATAAACTTTTTTTTACATGCAATGTATATACGAAATCAGCTGAAGAAGATAAAAATTTGCCGCATTATTCGAAATTTTTATTACATATGTTCCTGCGCGTCGATGAATTCTATTTCCACTTTGGAATATTTACGATGTGTACAATGTATTAAATTTTTTTAATTATATGCATTTTTTCCCTAAGATTCACAGAAACATGGTGCGGACTCCAAATTTTATGCTTGTAGAGAAACATATACTACTTTCAAAGATATATTTAGGTCAATAAATTTTTATGTAATTTTGATTTTTAAGCTTTTTTTCATTTGTAACGCAAATAAGACGATAAGAGAATAAATGATTAACTATATGAGTCATAATTAATTATGATTCATTATAATTCCCTTCAAATGTATTTAATTTTATCTACTTAAAACAAAGCTAAATTATATATATATATATATGAGACTGAAGATATTAATTTATTTATTAACTAAATATTATCATCAATTTAATTTATTCTATTTATTTAACCGCAATATGTACAAAAAATTATATACATATATTAATATGTAATTATTAAGGCTGGTAACTTTTGACGATGTTTCAATCAATTGAACACTTGTTTAAGCAAGTTCAAGCCGTTCAAACTTTCAAACTAATCGAGCTGATATCGATCAACATTGCAGCCGTGGAATTGTTCATACATTTCATTTATCTGTTGGAATATAGTTTAACGGTATACCACTATAGCATGTGTACATCAAGTAGTTCTATTTAAAACATTATTAGCTTTATGAACATTTGGCTATTCAAGCAACACGAACGACTAGAATAATGTTTGATTTGTTCGTGCGCTTCCAACGACTCGAACGTTTTCAATATGTGTCTTCGAACAAAAAAATTATAGTCCTAGATATAATAATTGATGTATAAAATGTATGTTCCAACAAAAAAATTCTAGGCCTAAGTATATATATAATAATTCTGTTGCAATAAATACTCCTGAGCATCCGATGAAAGATTTTCCCTGCTTGCAGTTTTTCCAAAAGTAACTCAAAATTTTTCCAATTAAATTTCGATACTTATATAGGTCAAGCAAAAAGAACAAAATAAACGAGACAATATATGTACAAAAGTTTGGGGTCGTGGTGTTGAGGTTAGAAGGGGCCGATCCACACAAGAAAATATGAACGCAAGCTATATATATTATCATAGATAAATATTTTCAATATATAGATATTGGAATTGTCGGCGATTGAAAAAACGAGAGATGATATACTTTTCAAGTTGAAAAGTTTAACTCCAAATTAATTTCGCTGACGTGTTAAAAGAAATTTAACACACACCTTAAATTTATTTACAATAATAATCAAACGAACTTTTTCAATCGGTGTGCACTCAACTTGATTCCGCAAATAAAACGAAATCTAATTACAATACATACACACACATACACACACACACACACACACACACACACACACACACACACACACACACACACACACATATATTTACACGCGCGCGCGCGCGCATATATATATATATATATATATATATATATATATATATATATATTCTGATCCTCATACGCATATAACAGAAACACATCATATGACGTGTCATTTAAACTCATCAGTTTCATATACTCGTGGCTCACCACTATATAGTCTGTTAACATCTGATGCCTGCTGATGCTTTGCTTTACTTTCTATGCGTGCGTGAGACCTGAGAGCTACAGGAGAGAGAGAGAGAGAGAGAGAGAGAGAGAGAGAGAGAGAGAGAGAGAGAGAGAGAGAGAGAGAGAGAGAGAGAGAGAGAGAGCGAGAGAGAGTGACTGAAAGAGAAAGAGAACAAGAGTGAGTGAGCGAGCCGGCTCGAATTGGATCGCAAGAGTAGGGGGGATGAGAAAAGGATTTTAAAAAAAATTCATCATCGCGTGCACGCGCGCCCGCTCCGCGACTCGCGGCATTTAAATTTTGGCGTTTATTAGAGCCATGCGCGCATCTCGTCTCGCGTCGCGCGCACGTGCACCGCTGATGCCGAGAACGCCGGGTTACGCCTATATATATATATATATATATATATATATATATATATATATATATATATATATATATATATTGCTCTGCAGCAACCATGGAACGCACGCGCGCGGCATTTACACTTCGTAAGGTTTGCGCGAAACTTATATGTATGTATGTATGTATGTATGTATGTATGTATATATGTATGTATGTATGTATATATATATATATATATATATATATATATATACATATATATGTATGTATGAATAAGTTCCTAAGTACTTCCTTGTCTCTCGATACCGAACAAGAGCTGCAGGCAGTGAAGAATAGTATAAGGAACGTGTAATTACACATAATTGCACGCTATACTATTAAGTATACACCTATACATCGTATCAGTTATTTAACTTATATTGAATAATTTCAATTATAGGGGATCCATGATTGTATCCCAATTATACATATATAATCAAACCCTAGAAAACGAATGATTTTTTTGGATAGACTTACGAAAAGCGCCCACGCCTGATTTTGCTGAAATTTTGTACATTTATGTTGTTTGGGGTGCTGATTACGAATATCACAGTGGCTTTAGCGGAAATTGACTTTTCATGTCGAAAAACATAAGAATTATCGTTTTTTGTACTTAGCTATGAAAATAAGAAAAATTTTTAAAAGTATTTGAAATAAACTTTATAGAAATCATTCTAATAGGATTTTTATTTTTGTGAATTACTTCTCTATAAACATTTTTTCCTAAAAAAAAAAGCATTCCAAAGTTGCTATATTAAGTATTTAGAGAACACGATATAAAGATGTACAACTGTTGTTGTTGCACATAAATTTACAAAATTTTAACAAAATCAGGCGTGGGCGCTTTTTGGAAGTTTAACCGTTTTATTATTTTTTTTTTATTAGGAGACGAACTTAGTTTCCGACCTTTATTCACGGAAGAAGGACATTTATGAAGGAAAATGGATAACACGTTAGCTTAATCAAAATGATAAAAAAAAGTATAAGTGCATATCAAAAAAATCTATAATTTCCTTTATTTTATAAACTGTTTCAATCCAATCTTTTAATTTAAAATTAGATGATTCTAAATGGAACGTTTTATTATAATTTATAAAAGATCTCAAGAGATAATTGCGATGAAAATAGAAATATTACGAGGCGAACTTAGTTTACGACCTTTTTTAACGGAAAAAGAACATTTATGATGGAAATGGATACACGTTAGCTTAATGAAGTCATTTTCTACTACTTTTTTCCATCTTTCTGGCAATATGGCAATACAATGGCGAAAGAACTATTGCGGTTTTGAGGCAATCCAATCATCCACAAATTCTCGCACTTCTTGAACATATCAGAAGTGCACATCAACGAAGTCGTATTGCATCGATCTGAATAGGTAGTAATCAGAAGGTGCTATGTCTGGCTAGATGCGACAACACTTCCCGTTCGAGTTGCCACAGTGTGTTTTGGACGGCTTTCGCAACATGTGACCAAGCATTGTCATGCAAGCGAATGACTTTGCGCCTATTGCTCGCGATTGCTGATCTATGTACGATCAATTTCTGTTGCATATTATTCATTTGGCGTTTTTATACCTCGGCAGTGACGGTTTCCTTTGGTTTTAGCGGTTCGTAGTACAGCATACCCTGTTGATCCCACCAAATGCACAGCAATACCTTTTGGCCGTGGATGTTCCGTTATGGTGTCGATGTGGACAGTTGACCTGGGTTCATCCATGACTTTTTGCGCTTAGGATATTCATAGTAGGTCCATTTTTCATCACCAGTCACAATACGTCACATTTTTGCCTGGCAAGCAAAGACTGTGCGATGTTGCATCGATTCATAATGGCACTTTCGGTCAAATCGTGTGGCATCCATTTTCCTTCTTTATGAATCTTTCCCATCGCACGTAAGCGTTTGCCAACTGTTCTCTTGCTGACTTCTAACTTATTAGTGAGTTCTTTCTGCGTTTGAGTTGAGTTTTCGTCCCATAATGCTCGCTATTCACTATCTTCAAATGTTTTCGGTTGTTCAAAACATTCTTTTTAATGAACATCAGTATGTCCACTTCTAAACCTCTGAAACCACTCTGTACATGTTGTAAGCGATGGAGCTTGCTCGCCATAACATTCTTGAAGCAATCTATAAGTTTCTGCTACACTTTTTTTCAAATCAAAATAGTCCAAAAAGACATGTCAAGAAAACGATTTATCACGATTCATTTTTCATTGATCAAACAATTATAATGTTTTCACAAATGATGCTGCCTGTTAACTGAATGTTGTTGGTAAATGCCAAAACTAGAAAAGAAGTACTAGAACCGACACATCTGACTTTTTGTACTACTTATATCGCCATCTAAACGTGAAGGTCGGAAACTAAGTTCGCCTCCTAATAGATGCACGTTCAATTTGGGACATTTCTTAAGATACCTATAGCATTTTCTAATCCTATAATTTTTCCAAGCGTCAAAGAATATTCTGTTTTAATTATGCATTAAATCGACTCTATATTATATACATTATACAAATATATAGTCTATAATACATATATGGGAAGTTTGTGATATGTCACGGGAAAATCTATTGTGGCTTTTGCACCCGGTACAGACGCGCTAAACAAGGTTGACTAAAGCAGAACACGAAAACTCGCGTAAACGGTAGCGCAAACGGTTGCCCCGTAACACCGAGAATCTTTTAGCTCCGCCATATCCCCATAACAACTTATCTTAAAAAGGATCTGATCTAACCAGATAACCCATGTCTTCATATATTTAGGTGAATGGCAACTTTTTCCAATGTTTACGTAGATGCCAAGTCGGATGGATCACAAGCTCCATATCTTATATATGCGCCTCAAATTTCTAATTCAACAAAAACTTTATGGATCACATACCCATACCGTGTTTTATATGTGACTGATTCTAAACGAACTGTAATTTAACAATCCTCTAAAAACATTCAATTCATTCTCATTTCTTTTGGTCTCTAATGAACTTTGAAATATTATAATCCACCACTGTGCCCTAAAGTTTGAAGACTGGATCGAAAAGCTATCTTAAATTAACAGCTATTTGTCGATATCGTACGCAGCTAGCAATTTACTCTAAAAGATTCAAATGAATTCAAGCGCGGTAATTCTTTTTGAAATACCATATGCTGATATAGTATGAATGATATAGTCTGATGTTCACATCTGATTTTCCGAAAACAATTTATGTAGATATCCTGTGATCAGATTAACGTCAAATTTCCAAAGGGGTAATACCGTCACAATAGTCGCTTCTCTTTCTCCAAAAATACAGCATGTCTTATAGCATTCGTCGTTCATTGTTCCACACGTCAAATTCGATAATATTTGTTCTATAAATATTCTGAAAAATTTGTTAGACCAAACGAAGAAACACTCTTTTCAAACACCACATCTTAAAAAATTAACAAACTTTTTAATATTTTCAAAAATTGCTCTAGTATTGACGTGGAAATTATTCAGCTTTTTTTTGGTAAAAGTTTTTTTTTGTTGTCCCGGCTTAACAAATTTCGATTTCGATCTGGAAGTACTCAGATTGATAACTCTCTTTTTTAATTTTTTATTTTTTACATCCCCTACTACTAACACAAATTTTCGCTTTAGCATGAAATAACTAACTTGATGTTGTATGTATCGCTTATCCCTCGCAGAAGTTGAATCTGCGTATCTCAAAAATATGTCGTTTTCCTTTTCTTATTTTTATTAAATATTATTTACAAATTTTCATTGCATTTTAATTATTATTCAATATTTTACAATTTTGAAGATTTTGTGGTAGAACTTGTATGACGTTGTATAATTCATTTTTGACGATTTTTTTATGACTTATTTCTGAAGATTTTTTATGATCCTTACCTATAACCGATTTAATGCGAGGGTGGATTGATAAGTTGCGGGCCTGACCAAGAGATGACGCCACTAGGCCTACCTTGAGGTGGCGTTCTATAGTACCATCCTTAGATAGCTTGTAGCTATAGTTTCAGTCCGATGGCCATGTTAGTTTAGGTTTGAAAGCACGTTGAACAAGACGCCTCTGTGTTTTTCGTAAAAATGGAAAAGCTGGAAAATCGTGCTGTCATCAAATACTTTTATTTGATGGGATTTACGCTGAGGGAAATTAAAGAAGAGATGAACTCAACACTGGGGACATCCTCCCCATCATATTGAACCGATAAACAGTCAGTTTCCGAGTTTAAAAAGGGTCGTGTGAGCACCTCTGAAGAGCCTGGCTCAAGACGCCCCATTGAGGTCACAACTCCAGATATGATCGAAAAATTCATCAAATAGTGCTGAAAGACCGCAGTTAAAAAGTGCGTGAGATAGCTGAGACCTGTAAGATGTCATATGAACGTGTACAAAATATTTTGCACCAACATTTGTATATGGAAAAGCTCTGTGCAAGATGGGTGCCGCGTTTGCTAACAGGCGACCAAAAATTGATTTGACAGAACATTTCTACCGCCAATTTGGCATTGTATAAGCGTAATCCAAGTGAATTTTTGCGTTGATTTGTAACCGTTGACGAAACTTGGGTCCACCACTACACTCTTGAAATCAAACAAGAGTCTAAACAGTGGATTGGACCAGGGAAACCAACTCCAAAGAAGGCAAAAACAATTTTTTTGGCGAACAAGGTTATGGCTACTGTTTTTTTGTGAAGCAAGAGGTATTATATACATTGATTACCATGAAAAGGGTAAAACTATCATTGATCAATACTATGCAGACTTATTGCAACGTTTGAGCCACAAAGTGAAAATTAAACGACCTTGTCTGTCGAAGAAAAAAAATCTTGTTTCATCACGATAACGCACCAGCGCAATCAACGCACACGTCAATCGTTACGATGGCTAAAATCAACGATCTGAACTTTGAATTGATGCCGCACCTTCCCTACTCTCCAGACCTAGCCCCGAGTGACTATTATCTGTTTCCTAACCTCAAAAAATGGCTTGGTGGTAAGAGATTTGCGTACAATGAAGAAGTAGTCGAAGCTGTAAATGGGTATTTTGAGGAGCTTGGCGAATCAGTCTATAGAGATGGCATTACTAGACTAGAACACCACTATGAGAAATGTATCAGCCTTGGAGGAGATGATGTTGAGAAATAAAAAAAAATTCTTAAACCGTTGTTGTTCTTGGTCAGGTCGGAAACTTATCAATCCACCCTCGTATGTGCTGTACTGCTTGTCGTTAAACAGCTGTAACAGTTACAGATTCTGTTTGCTGTAGTAGTAGATGTTTATGATTTGATATTTTTGACAAGCAGCACTTAGTTATTTTATTCTCATATTCTTTTAAAGTTAATCAACAAATAGTGGGTAAACTTATACGAAATTTTGAATCTGATAAATTGAAATTTGTATAAAACTTTGGTATAATTGAAACGAAATTAAGGAGGGAAGAGAGGTAAAAATCAGGAAAGTCTTAGAGGCAATTTTTAACACGCGCGCGCGCGCGTGCGTGTATAGACAAATATACATACATAAATATATTAATCTTCTGTGTTCTTTTATGTGATGCGTATTACATACACACATGTATATATTTTAAAAATTTATATCTTCAGAATTGGTAATTTATACTTGTGTATATATACTAGCATCCCTCGTCTCGGCTTCGCCCGAGATAATAATTTAACCGATTTTTTAAACAATTCAATAATATCTGAATAAAAATACTCTATATATAAAAATCTAAATTACTAGAAATAATTGACCGTAATTTACCTATCGTTATATATACAGTATGTATATACAGAATGTATAACCATATTTAATACACATATATATGCATATTACATACGGCTTCTATGGGGAAAATTGTTCTTTTGAGTTGGGCCGTTGAAAAAGATATCTAAGTGTCTCGAGACGACGTTTACGAAGAGCTGCAGAGAGCATCATGTTCGGACTATAAGACATGTCTCGGGACGACTGCTATAGAATTTTATGTTGGGGAGGTAGAATACGATGTCCAGGAATCCCGGAACAACTTTTACTCGGTGTGTGCGTGTTAGAACGATAGAGTATGAATCTCTTCATAAAAGTCTCTTAAACACTCCCCGTAGAAGTCGTTCCAAAACATCTGTACATCGTATTCTAACGTCCCCACATGAATCTCCTCATAGAAGTCGTCCCGTCATACCTGGACATCGTCTTTTACAAACACGAAACTCCCCGTAGAAATCGTCCTGAGGCAACCGGATATCGTATTAAACCGACCGTATTTCGTGCGAACACGAAATTCTCCGTCGAATTTAAATCGACATCGTATTCTAATATCTGAGTACGATACTCCTTGTGGAAATGGTCCTGGGACACCTGGGTATTCCTATTCAGCCTAAAAGAACACCTTCTTTAGGATACTAATCCCACAGATGGATATGATCGTTCAAATGGCTGGCCTGGTATAAATAGTTTAAGCTGACGACTTTGAGTTATTATTTGACATAATTCAAGTTGCCAAAAATTTTTTTTCATTTTATATATATTTTATATTTATATATTATATCATATCATAATCATATCATAATCATTGTAAATTTTTTGAGAATTTTCATTAAGAAATAAAATTATTAATTATTAATATGAATAAATTCATTGCATGATTATCAAATTTATTATTTTACTTTTTTAATTGACTATAGAATAAAAATTACACAAATGATTGAACAAATTTCTCAACGATACTCAATTTTTTGAACTAAGAATGAAATAAATATATCAGGTATGTGAATAAGTCTTTCCCGTTTTTTTTTAAATTTTGAGCCTTTATTGTGAAAAAATGGTTACAAATGAATTATTGAAAGTATTGGCCATCGATAGCTACAACTTTTTCCCATCTTTCTGGCAACATACGAATCCCGTTGCGAAAAAATTCGACCGGTTTGGCCTCTATCCAGTCATCCACCCATTTTTTGGCTTCCTCGTAGGAATGGAAGTGCTGGTCAGCCAGGCCATGCGTCATCGATCTAAAGAGATGGTAATCAGACGGAGCAACGTCTGGACTATACGGCGGGTGGGGTAGGACTTCCCATTTGAGCGTTTCTAAGTATGTTTTCACCGGCGGTGCAACATGTGGGCGAGCATTGTCATGTTGCAAAATAACTTTGTCGTGCCTGTCGGAGTATTGTGGCCGTTTTTCTCGCAGTGCGCGGCTCAAACGCATCAATTGTCGTCGATAGACCTCGCCTGTGATCCTTTCATTCGGTTTCAGAAGCTCATAGTAAAACACACCTAGCTGGTCCCACCATATACAGAGCATGAGCTTGGCGCCATGAATATTTGGCTTGGCCGTCGATGATGATGCATGGCCGGGTAGTCCCCATGATTTTCTTCGCTTCGGATTATCGTAACGTATCCACTTTTCATCGCCAGTCACGATACAATGCAGAAAACCCTTTTTTTTATGTCGCTGAAGCAGCTGTTCGCAAGTGAAAAAACGCCGTTCGACGTCTCTCAGCTTCAGTTCGTACGGCACCCAATTTCCTTGCTTTTGGATCATTCCCATGGCTTTCAAACGCTTGGAAATGGTTGTTCGGTCAACTCCCAATGCTTCAGCAAGTTCTTCTTGCGTTTGACAAGAATCTTCATCAAGCAAAGTCGCCAATTCTCGATCTTCAAAGATTTGCGGCCGCCCGGAACACTCCTTGTCTTCCACGTCGAAATCACCGCTTTTGAAGCGTCGAAACCATCCGCGAACACTTGAATCATCAACACAACCTTCTCCATAAGCCTCCTGAAGCAATCGATGCGTCTCGGCAGCAGATTTATTCAAATTGAACCAATAAAGTGAAACTTCCCGCAAATGACGTCGACTCGGCTCAAATTTCGACATTTTCACGATATCAAAAATTTATGATGCGAAAAAATTTTAACTAATGTGTTAGTATAGAATTGTTAACATATGAATAAGCTTTGATTATGACATATGTAACCATTGAATACTCGCACAGTATTGGTGGCGCCATCTCTTACAAAAAACGGGAAAAACTTATTCACACTCCTAATATAATTAAATAATTTTTCTCAAATAATATTTTGCTAAATATAAAAGAAATAAGGGAACTACATTTGAAACAATAGTTGAACAAAATAACATTTCAAAAATATATTTCAATTTTTTACAAATTCAACTATGGAAGAGCTTTCCATCAATTTATACATATGTCAACTACAACTCATGATGAACCATAGATTTATTATGATAACCCTAAATATAGAAAATGGTATACAAAACCCGGCGAGCCCGTCCAATCGACGCCGAAACGAAATATTCACATAAATAAGGTCATACTCTGCATATGGTGTGATCAAAAGGGTATTGTATACTACGAACTGCTTCCAAGTGGTCAAACAATCAAAATACCATTATATTGAACTTAACTTATTCATTTGAAGCGAGTATTACAGCCAAAACGCCCAGCATATGAAACCAGGCATTAGTCCATCATTTTTCATAACGATAACGCTGGACCACATGTTGCGGTTTCGGTCAAAAACTATTTGGAGAATAGTTGATGGAAATTCTGTCTCACCCGCCTTACAGTCCTAAACTTGGCACAATCTGACTACCACCCAAATGTAGCCAAAAAATGTACCCAAATTTTTCCAAAATGACAAATGATATATTTAGTACTCTTGCATCTTAAATACCCGTCGAACGCCTTTTCTCGCAGGGATCATTTCTAAAGACTAACAGACGGTCAGCCTTAGAAGACAAATCGTAAACTGCGCTAATCGAAAAGTTCGTTAAAATCACAAATTTGTGAAACTGATTTTATAAGGTATATCTTATTTTACGTAAGGTATTATTATAAAAAAAAATAATTATACAAATCTGCTATGTTCATTATAATTCTCTATTGAAATATACTTGGTTTTAGTATTAAACCTTATACATTCTTATACTATAATAATATAATATTTATATCATATAAATTAAAAAATCGATTTCAAAGCAATAAAAACAAAAGTTGTTTGGCAAGAATCTTGACAAGAGTCTTGTTCTTGCCGCATTAATTTTATTCTTTTCTTGTAAAATCATAGGTCAGTTTGATTCAACTGTTATCTTTTTTCCTCTTTTTAATGAATACAAAATTTACAAGCTGATTGGTTCGTATTGATTTTTTCATTTTGATGGATGTTGCTGAAACAGTGAGTATAGTCACTCGGGCTTATTCTTAAATATTATGTTGTCAAATATCTCCCTTCCGCTTTTTTGCTCTTCATTCAATACTTTATAAAAAGTGTTACAGTGGTCGGATTTACTTTAAATATGCGCCGTTTTGTTCCATAATCTGTTTCCATCTAGACATAGTTTCCATCTAGGCATAATGATATTCATAATACCCCTCTCGTAGAAATCCCTCTCCTTATTTGCGAAGAACTCTGACAGCCACTTTTCACAAGCCTCTTTTGAGTCCAACTTTCACCACCAATGGCGTTCGACATGGACAGGAACAGGCTGTAATCATTTGGCGCTATGTCCGGGCTATATGGGGGATGCGATAAAACCTCCCATCCGAACTCCCGTAGTTTCTGACAAGTCATCAACGAAGTGTGTGGTCTGGCGTTATCCTGGTGGAACACTGCACCCTTCCTGTTAGCTAATTGTGGATGCTTCTGGTCTATAGTCTGCTTCAAGCGGTCGTTGTTCACAGTAGATGGTAGAATTAAGCGTCTGGCCATATGGGAGCAGCTCATAGTGGATGATTCCCTTCCAATCCAACCAAACACACAGCAAAACCTTCCTGCCCGTCAATCCTGGCTTGGCCACTGTTTGGGACGGTCTACCGGCCTTGGACCACGACCGTTTTCCATTTTTCATCGCCAGTCACCATCTGCTTCAAAAATGGGTCGAATTCGTTCCGTTTCAGCAGCACATCGCAGGCGTTGATTCGGTCCAGGTTTTTTGCGTCAAATCATGCGGCACCCAAACATCAAGCTTTTTTTGTATCCAGCCTTCTGCAGATGGTTTAAAATGGTTTTGAGTAGCGTCTTGTCATCAACGCTTTTTATGAGCTTGAGGCCATGAATCTTGAAATGTTGCTTCGCCAAATAGTCACCTGTTAATTTGACTATTAATCAAATGAACTAATTTAACTAAAAAACTAAAAAAAGGTTTTTCACAATAAAAAAGACGCGGCATTGATCGTGGTATTGCTACATATACTCGTCACTTGAATCATGCGAGATATGCGAGAAAACTGCAATTATCGGTATACAAAAGTTATTCAAGTTTTTCTTCAATAGACTAAATTCCCTCCTTTCTATGTCGAGCAGGTTAGTCCTTTGCCATTAAATTGCATTCATTATTTTCCCGAATGGTGGACACTTTTGAATCTGCTGCTTCGAAAACTGAGTTGAAATCGCAATACAATAAAGAGACTGATAAAAGCAAAATACAAACTTTTGCTTTTACATTCTATTATCAAGCAATGTATGAATTTACTTTTATGGACAAATTAAATTCTGCATCGACTTACAGTTATTTCTTTCGGATACATTTTTACTTAAGTATGACAATATTATAGAGCGTTATTATTCTGATTGATTTTTTAAAATTAATAAATATTTTTATCGGTCTTACAGTCTATAATAATAACCCCCGAAGAATCTGCAATAGAACTTATTACCACAATAAATTATATTAAAAATGAAATACGAAAAATAAAAATAAAATAAAATTCATAATAAAATAAAATTAATAATAAAAGAAATTAAAAATAAAATAATATATAAAATAAAAATAATAAAAAACAATATTCTATGTTAGTAAAGGACAACCTGACTGCCCCCACTAAACTGAAGTTTCGTTCCTGAGGATGAACCGTAGCGTTTAGTTCGAAACATCGGACACCAAGGTGATTCGATATTAAGGTGGTGGGGGCAGTCAGCTTGTCCTTTACTAACATAGAATATTGTTTTTTATTATTTTTATTTTATTATTAATTTTATTTTAATTTTATTTTTAATTTGTAATATAATTTATTGTAGTAATAAATTTTATTTCAGAGTCTTCGGAGGTGAATATAAACAAGGACAGTCTTCTTTCTGTCATTATTTTAGCTAATATATTATATTATAAAGACTGTAAGACCGATAAAAATATTTATTAATTTACTTCAGTACAGCCGACATAAGTACAAATTTTAACTTTGATTTTTTTTAAATTTTATTAAATTAACATACTTAAACATTACAAATGTTCGAATCGAACCAATATGATTGATTAAAAAAATGAATCGTGCATACATTCATTGAAACTAACTAAAATTCATTTGAAAAAATATATGAAATTTATTATTCGATTGTATCGGTAAAAACATGATTTTTTCCTGTTTTATAAAGTAGTGCGATATATACTCCATTTAATTTAAAGAGCATCAACTATTACACCAACTTACAAAAACGTAGTCTGATTAAAAGAATTCCACACAAATAGTTTTGTAATCGATTTATTATAATAGGTTTTTTTATTATGATTGAATATAAAGATTTGTATAATACAGTTGAAATACATACTGCAACAGTAAACTAATAATAAACTAAAAATAGGAATCAAGTTTTTCCATAATCAGACGAATATCCGATTGTTAAGCAGAACATTGTTTATATCTACTATTAAGCTTCAAAATGCAGAGTTTATATTTAATATTTTTTCAAAATTCTTAAAATATCTAAAAATTGATTTTTTACATTATATTCAAATTAAATTGAGACAACTATATTTTATTTTGTAGTTGTTGTCCTCCTGTAAGAGGAAATGTGAAATTTCAGGAAACTTAAAAAGATTATTCATAATTGAAGGATCATAAATTAAAAATGTTTATTATAACATTTTTTTAATACTATCAACAAGGCTAATGTTAATATATGATGCATGCTGTTCAAAATTGGTGTCAATTGTCGCTTACATATGTGTATCAAAATTACAGCTGAATCTAACAATTTTCTTAACAAATTTCACACAATATATTACATACTATATATACATATATTAAAAAAAAATTGTAAAAAGAATCAAATTTATAGTAAAGTAATAAAAGGATAACAAGCATTTTTTAAATAAAATTATCTGTAAAATTTTTCTAAAATGTATATTGAAAAATGTTTCTATAGATTATAATTTTTTTAGTAAAAAATATTGCATTTTTATAGTACCGACATTGAAGATAATTAAAATGAGTTATTCTAAAATATTTTTTACTTTTGTTTACAACTGTTAGTCAAATGTGATATTTTATTCTTATTAATTTTCATATAAATACTGTGGTTTCTTTTATTTAATTTACGCCTGCGCTTGTGATAGAGTATTTACAAGTTTACTTTAATTTTAACTTATACTATTGCATATTGTTCATACAACAATTCTCGTACTCTATAATAATCTTCAGAAAGACAGCCTTCTAGAATAATTTTACCAGCCTCATGCTAAAAAAAAAAAAATAGCTCAGTATAATAATGGAAAAATATAATTTAAATATAAAATTTACATACCCTTCTTACTGCTATAGTATTATTACAGCACCACAAAACACCTCCACTGAATTCAGAAGGTATATTAGATTTATTTAAAATTTGCTTAAAATCTGACAACTTTAATTCATTAATAAATGCTGTTTGATGACTAGGTATCTATAAAAATATACAATTGTAATGATAAATATATTTTATTTTGCATTCTAATGCAATTATTGAAAATAATGTTTATGTTAAGTTTATGTTTACTTCATTAAGTGGTAGTGGTTCAAGCGTAAGAATTTTTTCAGCTCGATCAACTAAATCGTCATTTTCATTCTCCTTGAAAATATCGCGGCAGACTTGATCACGCGCTGTAATTAAAGCATCTACCCATGCCACTTCTGAATCTCCTTTTCCTCGAGAAAAGTTTAATCCACTGACTAAAGCATCTGTTAAACGAACCTAAAAATAGGAAAACGGTTAAAAGTATTATTAGACCAAATATCACTATAATATAGAAATTGAATGATATAGATGACATCAATTAAAAATAAAATATTATTGCAAAATTCATAATTGTACTCCAAAATTAGATTATGTATTAAATTTTTAACATTTCTAAACATTGTGATTACTTGATATATATGTGTTTCAGTTGTGGCATCCAAAGTTTCTCCTCTAGAAGGAATAAATACACGAGCACCAACATTTTGAGCTTGCTGAGCAAGTAAGTCTGTATCTTTTGGAGAACCTCGAACTAGTACAATTCTTCGTGGGCGAAGTTGTGCAAGAATTTTTTGTAAGGATTCACCATCTGACCTTCCTTCAAAATCTATGTAAGTTACAGATGCATTAACAGCAATAGTTCGTGTAGTTTGAACACATTTAGTTGGAATATCACTTGTAATTTCCGGATGTTGCACTGTTTCTTCAGGTTTTACTTCAACATTCTCTTTGTTTTCTTCAGTTTCAGGTAATATTTCTGCTATTTTGTAATCTTCAGCTCTAGTTGAAAGAATAAGAATATATTTTTTACTTTCTTATTATATGTTATTGAATAAATAAAATATTGACAAGCTATTGTTTAATTATTGACATTACTTTATTATTTCTCCGTATTCATCAATTTTAACCTTTTCTTCTACAAAAGGAAACATAGGATGCTGTTTTTTACTTTGTTTGAAAAAGCCTGGCTTATGTTCTTGCTTAACAAGTAAATCATGCTTCCCTCTAACACCACCCACTTCTATTTCATCTTCAGATTCTGAACTAACATCAGCAGTTATCCTAAACAAAATTCATTATACATAAAATTAATTAAGAATAAGTAAGCTTAGTTGAGTTTTTATAAATTATTATTTAAATTTATACTCGATTAAATTTAATATTTAATGAAGTATTACATTTTTTCCTGTTTCATTTGTTCTTGTTTTAATTTTTCTTTTTTTTGATATTCTTCTAATTCAGCTCCTTCTAATCGTACTTTCTTCTTTATTTCTAAAGTTATATTTCTATTTCCACCATTTTCCACAAGATCTCTAGCAAGAGTACCTGGAGATGTTCTGCTGGTTATAATAATACTATTTTGAGGATTACTACACCATTGTAAGAAAAGATCGCGAGAGAAGCCACATTCCATATCTGGTGTACTAGCTAAGACAACCTATACATTTTGATTCAAACGAATGAATTATATTATTATATATACACATACTTACAGATTTCTTTAAAAAATAAACATTTATTTGCTGTTAAAAGAGGATATGAAGATTAATCTTAAAAGAAGTAAAATTATTAACTATAATGTTACCTTTGGACTAGGAACCTGATTTAATTCAGCCATACTGTGACACAATTGTAAGTGCTTAAATTGAAATGGATTATTTCTAGCTCCTTCAAAACTCTTCATTAATTTATCACTCATCCACTCAATTTGTGATTTTGCAAATTCAACTACATTATAACTGACATTATTTAATAAAGCTAAAGAATAAGCAAGTAGACCAGATTCTTTATTGCGCCATAATTGATCTAACATATGTGCCAATTCCAAGACTCTGCCAGCAGTGTCAACACCCACAAGTACGTTTCCTCCTCCACGAAGTGTTTGAAGAATGTTTGCTAAAAATTAAAGTAACAATTTATTTTATAGAAATAGTTTTCTTAAAAATCTACAACACAATGGCTGAAAAATGGAATCTTTTGCTATACATGTTTAAATTTTAATGTACAATTAATTAAAATAATTAGTACTTACTCATTAATTTCTCATCCCTTGTTCGCCTTCTGGCTTGTTGATAAGTAGCATTAAAGCTATCTGTAATTAATAAAGATGGTCTTTGTAACCTTTCTAGTTCACATCCATTTAAGTGTCTTTCTTTTTTATGATTAAAATCAACAGCATATATAATATCTTCTTCACCAACTTTAACAATTTTCCAAATGGTCCCGCCTATCATGTGACCAGCTGGTAAAGGAGTCAAAGTTACACCATACCCTTTCCCTTTCATTGATATACTTTGATTATATTTTAATTGAACAATTTTATCAAATGCTGCATCAACATCATCCAAAGTAAATAAATTAAAATCTTCCATATTATGTCGAGACTGCGAGAAAACTCAATATTAATATTGTCATATAAAAATGAATTTTCTGTAAATAGTTTTTATTTACCTGATAAATATCATACATAAACATTTGTCCCATTTTATATACAGGAATAGTAGCATATATAGGACAACTTAAACCACATTTTCCTACTAAATATGGCAAGGCACCTAAATGTAATGGGTCAGGATATGATAGTAAAACTGCATCAATTTGATAAGCATGTCTGCAAAAATATTCAGAATTAATGTTAGGAATTAATTACCTATGAAATAATTCAAAAGTATTTATATATTGACCTTTTTAATTCTTTTATGAAATCTTGATCAAATTTTTCATCCCATCCACAGTCTAATAATATACGTAATTCATCTACTTGTAAAATGTAACAGGGAGGTGATTCGTCTAATGCTCCAGATATAGCATGTAATTTAATAATCGATGTCATTTCTATTAAATCTGAAAGCCAAATAATAAATTTAAAAATAGAAAATAAATAAAACATGTTTTATTACTTTATATATATATATATATATATATATATAATGTATAATGTAAATCTTTTTGATAAAAAGAGGAGTCTTAATTAAATTTCCTAGTTTTTTTATGTACAACATTTTGTAAAAGATGGATATAATTAAATGCCAAGAATGTACAGAAATTTATTATATTCTAATATTTCATTTATATTATATATTATCTTCAATACCTGGTTTTTTAAATTATCTGTTAAAGCTGGTTGTTTATTAAGATATAAGGAATGAAAATTTTTTAAAATTTCATACTTTATTATTAAATATGAAAATTTATGGTCAAAGTTGAAATAGCATTTTTAATAATTCTATAAATGATATTTAAACGGAAAAATGTAACCTATATCATTTTAAATTATAAACTTTAGAAGTAAAAGAAATACCTATAATAAATATATAATTTAAAACAGTTTAAATTAAATAAATTTGGATGTAAGCTCTTCCAAGCACGTATCAAATTAGTAAAAATATCTGCATTTCTTTGCCTATGTAAACATATTAATTAAAGTTACTCCAAAAAAATCTGATTGCATTCTTCGTGTGATTCTCCGTCCAGTAAACCAAGGATAGGATAGGTAAGGGCAATAAAGCTGGTGCTAGGCTAGAATAGACGCTTAGGTATGCGAATATAGGTTAAGATTCCATAAGGAATTCCTTTTTCACAATTTCGGAGTTTTGAAGCAGAGCAGAGATAAGCGTATTTCTATCAGTTTCTTATTAGTTTCTAATTCTATTAAGATATCTATGAAATTTTGAAGGAAATTCGAAGCTTTTATTAGCTTTTATATGAATATAAACGTTATGTCAGTTGTACATGTAAACGTAACGCCGTAAACTGTAAACAATATTATATGTAAATCCGCCCATATTTCTGATAGAGCAGTATAGAACATTTAGCGCTAGATGCCAGCAGATGCTAGTAGCAGAGCAGCTAGTAGTAGTTCCAGAGTAGTACCAGATAATCTGATAATAGTACCTGATAGTACTTGATAATACATGCAATCAGATGATGGCTGATGATAGTACCTAATATATAAATATATAAATATAGGTATTGTTTCAGCTACAGATTTTAACTCCAGCTTTAGACTTTTAGCTGCTTTTAGTCGTTATAGCGTCTGTTGATAGATCCTGCTTTAGGCGGGTGCCGATCCTGGTACAGATGATAAATATAAATCGGTATGTTCTGTTAAAAAATGAGTTGATTTTAGATTATCATGGACAAATGTAAGAAAAATATTCAGTTTTTTTAAAACAATTTTTTACTTATGTAATTATAATAAATAATGTTATTATTTATTATTTAATGATGACATTTCACGATTAAATTACAATTTTATGTACTCTGGTATCAATATTTGCTCTTTGGGAGCCTGGGTGTGCTCCGATCACTCATAACTCGTAACTTTTGGTCAGCGATTAATATGCTTCTGATCTTATAAATTTTTAGATCTTCTGATGTTTTGTGGGTTGCTTAATCTTTTAAAATACATTATAATCTTTAAGAGATTTATTAATTTAATGATCATGTTATTAAACACATATCAGAAATTGTTATCTGTATTTCCAATTCAAGCATGTAGAACAATATAACCAGTATCTGTACTGGTTTCTAACAATTTCCATTTCCATAAACACAGCACCGGTGTATAGTCACTAGCCAGGTATATAGCCGGACCGCCGGTTCGCCAAATATATATATGATTCGCAATAATTCACAAATGGCATGGATTTTTAGAATTATATGGTAAAACCTGGTAAAACTTAATAAAGCTATTATTGTGACTATTTCTAAGATATTTGGCGCGAAAATCTAAAAAACTAAAATCATAAAAACAGATTGTTTCTAACAATTGCAATCAAGTATATTGTATTATTAATTTTTGTTATCTAAATATACTTATTTTATTTACAATCATTTGTTTCATTTTGATTCAATTATTTGGAAAAATGGAATCAATTGTTTTTAGATTAATTAATTTCTTTATAGAACCAGAATTCATTAATTTAATCAAATCTAAAAGTAACGTATTATTTACGTATTTGTGTTGCATAAAAATGCTGAAATTTGGCAACTATGGATTTTCGGAGTGTTCGGTTCTTCGTTCTGCTACAGCCAGTGCACTCGGCCATCAGAATCAGCAGGGGCGTTACTTTACGGTCTTAATAGTCCGAGCCGAACCTGACCGAAGTTTGGGGTGTTCATACATAACATATAGCCATCATCTATAGTATCATATAGGGATTAGGCCATCATGTAATTTTTCAATAAGTATGATAATAAAAGAATAATTAAATACAAATTCTACTTTATTATTAATATCAGCTATAAAAATCTTTATGTATCAAGTTCTAACGCTAAATTTCTTATATATTAATAATTTGCTGAACAATAATTGAACTTTTGCTATTTCCGACATGCGCAAAGGAATATGCAAATTGGTCGGCTTTACACTTCCGATGCCGAATGAGCAGTGCGCCGGCAACCAGATCCTGGCGCAACTGCGCAGTGCGCATGCGTTTTATTTAAAATTGACCGTCATTTTTCTGGTCAGTATTCATTCTCTTTCAGTCCAAAATTGAAGTTAAATATTAATTTATTCATTTTTTTCCTCTTTTCAATGTCATTTAAATACATTATGCAATACATTGATTTAAATTTAAATAGTTTTCTTTACTTGTATTTACGGAAACCGGTAATGATATAAAATTTCTCGTTAAGAAAACCAGATAAAACCTTTTACCCGAACGTCATCCTTTTCCGAATCCTCTCCCTCCCCTCATAGAAGACTACGTAAAGTGTAGAGGCAGCCAGGCAGGTTTCCGGCGGCGCCATTATTAGTCTACCTCCCCGGCTTCAACGCGGCGGTTCATTCTTCTTACTTCTCCTGCAGTCGTGCGTCCTTAAACGAATTTTGTTACGGCGCACGCGTTTCGCGGGGGAAAAAGTTATTTCAATTTTATATATAAGTGAATTATTTGGATTTAGTTTATCCAAAAACAGTGGGCGAATACACGTAAGTACTTTAACGTACCCCAAACGAATTCTGTAATGTAATATCATAAATGCAAATGTAATTTTATTAGTACAAAAAGGTGCACAAAGTATTTTTCTTATATTTTTTCATACGATTGAGGTGAAAAGAGAAGAGAAGAAATAGAGACAGAGAGAATGAATAAGTTATTTGATTGTTGAAGAGTGAATTTTCTCTGTATATCATTTGCTTCGTATCCTTCCATTATGTTTTTCATAAGAAAATCTATGTTTTGGACAAATTTAAAATCATTGAAGAATATAAATTATTTTCTGAAAATAAGGCGGTGGTGGAAGCGGCATTTATCGACGCGCGACGCCGCAACGTTCGCTTTTTTCACCCCCACTCTCATTTTCCTTCTCTCTCGCTCTTTCTCCCTTTCTCTCCCTTTCTCTCTCTCTCTCGCAGGCACTCATCAATAGTGAGTGTGTTGGCATCACGTAGCCACTCTTGTTTTAATAAATTTTGTCTACATTTTTTTAAGGCCCTGGTTTAACGACAGCAGAAAGGCGCATTTTGGTTCCTGCAATCTTTAGTTCCGATTTATTTTCGAGCGATTCGAAAATGAATAACTTGGTTAGTGTTTGTTTGTATATATTTAATATTTTACACCTTACTCATCTGTGTTTTTAGAAATTTGAAAAGTCATCACACTATGATAAAGTTTGTGTTTATGATTGCTATTTTAACACATCCCTGTAATTAAAAATGCTTACATTTTTTCAGTTTTTCTTCTTCTATAAATTATGCATTAAACAAATTGAATTTTCATGCTTGTAATACCTATTGAATGAAAATAAAATAATTTTATTGGCATTAATAATTGTTAGTAATATTATATATTTTCACATTGATTGTTCAGTAATCATAATATTGTTCTTACAAATTAATTTCATAATACAAATGTTTTGCATCAGTTTTTAAATTTTGAATGTAGATGAATATATAACTTTCAAAAGTTTTTGTTTCAAAAGACTGAAGTATCTTGATCTAATGATAATTATAAACCTTCATGGAATTTGTAGCAAATAAAAAATAAAGTAATTATAATAAACAAGGTAAATTAAGTTATTTGAGTAAAATAAAGAAACATCATGATCAGTCTTTAAACAAGATGAGTAAAGATATTAAATTATTCGAAATGTATGTATATTAATCTTTGAATATTTGATTTTTTCAGAAAATGGTTTCACCAAGCACACCGGTAAGCAATTTTTCTTTAAAATATTATTTTATTTAATTTAGTATATTTAACATTGATATTATTGTAATATTATTAATATTATTGTAACATGATAGAAAATTTGACAATGATTTTTGACAGTATATAATAGTTTGTATATTTGAATGATGAATAATGGCTTTGCAATGAGCTTATTGTTACAATAAGTAATTGTGATATACCTGATAGTCGTAGAGATAATGCAAATTATGATTCTAAGTTGTTATTGTAACATTTGAGTTGAGGAGGTGGACATTGAGAGATGCCTACCAAAACAGAATATATGATGAGACATCATTTTGTCCTTTTTTATATGCGTGTCTTAATGTTCATTGAGCCGAATTTTAAAATTTACCGTTCTAATTTTACTGTTTGCATAACTGTATCGAGTAAATTGTAATTATTTACGACTAATCTTGCTAAACAATCTAAATAATTACACAAATTGTTATATTATTAAATGTCGCTATCAAATCTTCTATCATATTACACGGCGTTATGGTGAAAGTTTACATCATCCTCTTAAACATTTAAAAATGTAATAAAAAATAATTTAAATTATTGTAAGAACAAAATATTTTGAGCTCAGTAATTTCACATATTGCTTTCAATAATATGTGAACACATTGTTGCAATTGCATAATGTTAGTCTGAGCAAGATGAACTAATCTTGAACAGACACCATGCTTTTCAGTTTTTATAAGTATGGTCGATTTCAAAAGAAACAATAATACTATATGAAACCAAAAAATTGTTGAAATTTTTAATGTCCTTAATCATATTTGTAAATTTTTCATTTTTACAGAGGAAGACGAAAATCTTCGTTGGTCGTCTACCAGAAAACTGTAGAAATGATGAGCTTCGTCACCTATTTCTACGCTTTGGTGAGGTTACCGAATGCGATGTGATGAACCGCTACGGCTTCGTCCACATGGCCCGTGAGGAGGACGCCGCAGAAGCTATCAAGGCCCTCCACAACACAGTATTCAAGGGAGCAACCATCAACGTCGAGCAGTCCACCGGCAAATCACGAGGACGGCGAGATGACAGACGCGGTGGTCCCATGCGCGGCGGCAGAGGAGGACGAGATGGAGGCCGCGATACTCGTCCCGGTCCGTATAACGACAGGAGAGGTTTGTTGAAATACACCGCGCCGTTCGTAACTTCTGAGAATAAAACAGATGATCTTTTTCCAAAAAGAAATTCGATGGAAAAAATACTTTTTCTATTCGTAACTTTATTGAGAAGAAAAATTATGACTGTCGAGATTTTGATTATTCCTCTTGTTTAAACGTTTGTACATTTATGACTATGTATCTAGAACGTTGTTTAGTGTTTAGTCTGCATTAAAACTTTTTACAACTGTTTTTCTTTTTTATCATTTAACTAAATAAAGTATTTTCATTATAATTTATTCTTTATATTTTAAATGAAATAAAGTAAGATGTGTGATATTTTTATATTGCTTAAAAATATTTACAATCTATAATTCTTTATATTGTGAATTTCAACTTTGTTTTTTTTTTTTTTTTTTTTTTATTTATTGATATACATACCACAGATGAATAATTTAACTAAAATATCAAATAATGTAGAGAAAGTAATATAATTATATTGTTAATTTTTAATAATGTTTAATCATTAATGGACTAGAATATTTCTAAAAAATTAAATTTTTGTACATTATTTATATACACAAATACACATGTTTTAATGTATGACTGTACCAAGCAACAGTTCTATATAGTCAATTAGAATTGCATTCATAATCATAGCTATTCTTTTTTTCACATGAATATTTATATTTATAATCCTCGTGTTGCGGTATCTTCCCATTGGCAATAATGTATCTTGTTAATCAATTATATATCGAAAATATAATAGAGAAGTTTTTTTATGTATTTTGACTCACACAATATGAATCTGGCGGTATTCTTTCATTAAACAAAGTAAAATAACACTGTTTAAATTAAAAATGTAGACCATTTTAAGCAAAAAAATTTCAGTTACTCTAAAAACGCATAATTAAAAAGTTACTTTTTAAAGTACACTACATACAATTGCAATTAGCTACTAGTAGGTTTGGATACCTTCTATTTAAGTCTTTATGAATGATATTCAATAATTTGAGCAAAAAAAATTTAGATAAATAAAATAAATATTGCTAGAAAATAACGCAGTTCGAACTTACAATTATATCTTTTTAAATATGTATTTTTTAAGGATGAACCATAGATACTTCTTTTAGTTATAATGGCCTACATTTTTAGGTAAAAAATTACCCAGCCTAATATAAGTTCTTTCTATTTGTTTAAACAATTGTGGTTTAAACACTTTCTATTCTGTTTAACAAAACAGAGCTCTGGATTCATATTAAACAATAAAAAAAGACAATGCTTTTTTACCGAGATGTATATTGCAAATTGGTACTCAGCACCTGGACTATTGTTTGTAAGGTGCCTATTGCAACCCTACCCCATTATTAATTTTTGTAGTAACTATTTCGAGGTCCATGAGGTAGCTTATGTTTCTATATATTTTTTGTGTCACAGATTCCAAATTTTGAGATTGCCAGCCTTCTTATGAAATTGGAAATAGAAATTTATAAAACATTCTTATTAGAATTAATAATTCTTATTAGAATTAAATAAGAATCGTTAGGTTAAAATTTGAAGAAAGTTCATTGATCATTATTTTTAAATAATCTTAATTAGTTTAAAGCATAAATCCCTTCAAAAGCACCTACTCTGATTTTGCTGAAAATTTATACATGTATTTTTTTATGTTGATTACAAGTATGAAAGTTATTTGATGGAAAAAAAAAGTTATTTATAGCTTTTTGTGAACTGTTTGAAGTGAAATGTGTGCAAAATACTAATGAATTAGAAAAAATACCAATTCTGACAGTCTTTGGCAATGCTTTCTTTCAAAGAATACGATGCACTGTGAAATATAAATGTAAACATTATATTAGCTAATATATAGAAGAAACTGTTCATTATTGTTACATTGAATAATGAAAAAAATCGGTGGGACTACAATTGTGCCTTGACTCCATTTGGTACCAATACAATTTTCTTAACTTTGAAAAACCGATTCACTACACAAAAAAATAAAGCAATACCAAGTTACCTTCAGAATCTAAAATTGCATACAAAAATGTACATAACTCTTCTTCTGCACATAAATCATGCTCCGTGCTCCCTATTTATTGTATAACTTCGTTTCTACTATAGTGATTGAATAATACGCAGTCTTTTATCTATAAAGCAGAAATGACGGTGTATTTGTGAGATGTTCGGTTTGCTTGTGTATATATTGTTTGCATTTCTTTTACTTCTTTTACCTAACTCAAATCCAATTCAAGGAATTTCTCACTTCAAATAAGAGCCAAAAACTCAAAAAGTTCTCTCAGTTTTCAGTAAGCTCTCCTAGCTTTCCTATGGGCTCTCTTGATTTTCTTTGTACTCTGCTCTACACAACTGCTCAGTTAATCTACAACAGTTTCCTGTTTCTCTCTGGCTCTCATTTAAGCTTTCAAAGCTCTCATTGGTTCATTTAGCTTTCACTCGAATACTCACTGATTTTCTTTTTGATTTTCAACATGGTTCTTTTGTTTTCTTTAGAAGTCAGTCGAATCGCGCCTGTTCTGTTTGAGACAAACAAATGCAACTAGTCGGCGACTGTTACAGCAGTGGTCAATCATTTATTGTTAGGATCACTAGTTTTTACTGTGAATTTCTAGATTCTCATCTTAAAGTAACACATTTATTACCTTTCAAATAATTTGATGTATGGTAAAGTTCGACTTTTTGTAATAAATACAACAGAAATAAGCTTTGAAGTAAATTACCAATCGGTGTGATACTTGCGAAGCTCCACTGTCATTTATTCTTAATATATTGATATTATAGAGACAAAAAGTATATAGAACATAATTATGTAACATTGTAATTTTTTTTTCTTTAAATGATCATTTTTGTCAAAAGATTTAAATAATAAAAAGATTTGAATCGGTAAACTCAAAGCAAAAATCAGAAAAATAAAGTTACCTAGTGGGTCTTGAAATGGTTACGCAACTCAATCAGGTGTGGTGTTCGGACTATGTAGAATACTTAATAGAATGATACTTTTATTTTTTTATTCAAAGCTTTTCAATATTTTGAATCTTTAATTTTATATTAATGATTATTTTAAAAAATTAATACTCAGTACTAACTAATGATAAAAGAGTATATTATTCACATTATTAATTCAAAATCATTGTTGTCATGAATAAATAAGAAATGACCATTGGATAATTGGGACCATTATATTTTTTATTATTTTTATTTTGTTATTTTTCCTTGTTTACTTAATTTGTAAACTAATTCAGAAACAAGCCAAAATTGAAATATTTAATTTGCATATTTTCTATATTACTTTTAAAATAATTAATCAAATGTGCTAAAGTAATATACACTTTTACAGAAAAAAGCAATTTTATTTTATAAGCATATCTTTCACTAATCACTATAAAGTTATCATTGCTGTTGTAATCATTCATTTTTTATTCATGTCTTTCAAATAAATCAGTTTATGTTAGTTTTTTTTCGCTATACATTACATGCATTTTATACAATCATAAAAAGCAGTTTAAATTTCTCCAAATGTATCCTAATTAGTTATAGAGAAAAATCCTTCATTAGTTTCATATTATATGTTATAACACAAAACTAACTTTTGTTTTGTCATCGTTGTATTGTTTTGTACATAAAGGCTTAATAATTTATAATTTACAAACGTTTAAACACGAATAATAATCAATCTATCTTTCCCCGCTCTTGTTAACGTTGATTTGATCGTCGTTCGATATTGAGCACCGTAATTATAAAATTTTAAAAATAACAGAAGTACTGCTCGAAAAATAAATATGGAAGTTACTTGGTTGAAAGCGAGACGATAGTTAGGGGCTTTTCAATGTAATTCGAAAACGTAACTGCCTCTCTTTAACATACGGCCAAAAAGCAATAAACAATTTTGCTCTTTCTTTTCTTGGTTCCCGGATGCCGCACGCCTTCGAACCTACAGTTTTACCGATACACAATGTTGGTTACGACGGGTCTGCCGCTGGCGGTGGCGGTTATACGGACTACAACAGGGGTGGCGGCGATTTCAGCGGTCGCGGCGACTTCGGCGGTGGCTACAACGACCGAGGCGGTTACGGTCAGAACGTCGGGGGCGCTGCGATGGGTTACACGTCTACGGCCCCGATGGGCGGCTACGGGCCGGCTGCAGGCGCAGTAGGCGGGTATGGACCAACGGGCGCCGTCGATTACGGCAGGACAGACTACGGCAGAACGGCTGAGTTTGGGGCGCGCACAGACTACGGCAACCGTGGCGAATTCCAAAGTGAGTACTTTTTCATAATTTCATCTATATTTTACAGTACTCATGAGGAGCGACAGTTACATTGAAATTATTTAACATTTTTTACGTAATTTACATCCAAATGACAAATAGCACAAAAATAAAGATTTTGACTCAATTTTTATGTAATTTATTATCGATTCTCATTATAGTAGATGTATTACGTTCAATAAATTTAATTATTTTATTGTTAAATTGTAAATGAATATTTATATATATATATATATATATATATATATATATATATATATATAATCACTCATTTATTTTAAATATTAGTAAAACTTAGAGATATTAATTATCAAGTAATTATAAATTTTAAGAGATTAAGATTTCCGTTAAAAATATTCTCTTTGTTTTCTTATTAGTAATGAAGCAAATTTGTTTTTAAGTAATTAGTTAATGTTGAAATTTATGCTAAGCATGGGCGTAAACTGTTTCATGATATAAATAATCAACTTGTGCAGCAGTGATGAAGTATACTATTACGGACCATGATAACGCACGAGAATGCGATGTATTTGTCGTATTTTAGAACTCGTATTTATTACAACCGATGCTGTTTTATTGAAAACCATTATACTTTATTTTTAACTTGACTAGAATTTTGCAACTTTTGCCAAGAATTTTAGTTTTACACAGATTGTAACGGCATCATTTTTTTTCCCTTGGTAGAAGCTACCTCGCTTAACAATATTTTGCCAATCGCAGTACTACTTAAAAGCTGCTTAAGCGATAAAAATCGTTGCAGTATAATCGGCAGTCTTTACCCCGATATCCTTAAGTTTTTTTGTCATAACATATCACTTAATAAAAAAAATTTTAAAATAGATTTACTTCCCTTTTAAATTTCATTCAGTTTTAACTCACTTTAATGTTATTATAAAAATTAAATTGATAAATAATTACATTTATACAAGTTTAATGCTTAGTTGGTCTTAGCTTCTATTTTTATGGCGCAATTTGAATCAATTATCGCCTTAAATTTGTTTTGCGTTGTAAAAGTTGTTTTAATTTTAATTTAACATTGTTTAATTATTTCTTCACGTCAGAATGAATGATTTGAATTTACGTTTCGCGTTCGTTCATTTCCACAGTGTGTGACTATTCTGTAGCCGGCGGTGGTATGGCCGGCGACTTCAACAGAGCAGCGCCCGGTCCCGTAGATTATGGACGCACGGACAACTTCGGAGCTGGTAGAGCCGACGCGTACGCCCCGCGAACGGACTACGATCGCACGGCCGCTGGTCCAATGAGGAACGGCAATGGGGGTGTAGCCGCGGGCGGATATGGCGCTGGATATGGCGATGTTGGGTAAGCATTCTATTTTGGCTTCAGTTTGTAAACTTTTTTCAACATTTTTTAAACGTATTTCTGTGAAGTTCTTTGTGAGCGAACAACTAAATTAATAAAACTACAATGACATAATTTATAAGTTTCATGAAGTTTTTCATTAGAACACTAGTTTCAGACTTAATTTAATATTTTCTATATAAATGGAAACTTAGTTTTTAATGCCCTCTAGCTGAAATATTTAACTTATACATTTTTATACACATTAATAATTTGATCTTTAAATATGAATTTCATTTTCTAAGAACATGACCATAATATTGCTTGCTAAATCTTAATTTATCAATGAAACCTAAATATGGCTATATTCATTTTATGAAGATTGATGGCTTTAAATACCACTTACAGAATACTTCACTTTTACTAGTTTTTTACTATCAACTATTTAATTAAAATATAAAACGGGCAAACTAGAAATTCTAGATTCATTATGGATTTGTGTATTTTTATTGTTCTAAGTATTAATTAATATCTATACAATATTTAATTAGTTATACATTAAATAATAATCTTACAAATTTACTCTAAATGATAATATGCTTGAAAATTATTGGATTTCTAAAATAGATTTAAGTATACTTTAAAGAATAATTAGTATCAATATTTTCAATTATATATTGCATAGAAAGATGTATAATTATTTTAAAGTGTTTTGCTCTGCAATGATTGCTTTGGTATAATTTGATTTTTAACCTTCAGGGCGTAAAATAGACTTTTTTGGCCAAAGACACGAAATATTTTTACTATATATGTTGTAATCGACAGATAATTGACTACACTTTTGCTTTCCTGAAATAAGGGTAGCAAAAGTCGTAACTTATAGCAAATTATATTTTGCGCTCTTAATGAATGTTGTATGGCACAAGTAAGCAAAAGCGTTTTTCAGCAAACACCTGATTGCTCTCTTGTATCATAATATACTATGATTGAGATTTTATTTCTTTATATTCTATATCTTGTTAAAAATTTTTGTTAAAATGATTTCTTTATGAAACTTTCATTTCTCATCTTTAGTAAAGCATATAAACATATGCTTTACTAAACAAATAAACTGCAACAATTGATAAAATAAACTAAAAAAACAGTTTGTAGCTTGGTACTTCGATTATTTACTTAAAAAATTAGTAGGTTTTATTAGGTTTTCAGTTAATAAAAACAATATTTATAATTAAATAAATATGATTGGTAAACCTATACTTATTTATTGCCATGTAGTATTCAATTAAAATTGGTTTTTTAAATTTGATATAAAAATTACACATCAATGATAAATAATATTAAATTTAATGTAAAATAGACCAATCACTGGGGCACCGAGCTACAGTACTGGTGGACCTAGCTATAATGCAGGTCCTGGGCCCCAAGCAGACATGTTCAGCCGAAGAGCTGGAGGAACTGTTCCCAGTGGCGGATATCAAGTTGGAGGGTGCGTTTATTTTAATCAATGATTTTTTTTTTTTTTTTTTAAATTGTTTGATCATCATGATTGGATCACAAATTTCTTATTGTAATTTTAACTAATATCTTGTGTGCATGATTAAAGCTTGCTTGCTCAAAGTTGACAAGTCAAATTCAAAAATTTGGAAAAAATATGTTTCCTTCAAAAATAAGATATGCGAATAAAGTTTATAAATTAAAAAATAAATAAATAATTAAGGCCAGGTTAATAAAATAGTAAATCTATCTTTGAGGTTTTGAGGTTGGACCGATGCAAAATACTTTTAAAATAAAAAATCAATTTTTATTCAATGTTCAATTGTTAATTTTTTAAAAATATTTATCGAATCAATGAATTGATTGAAAAGGATTTGTTTTTTTAACAACTATATATTTATAACTTTTTTGCTGTTTGAAGATATGTGTGCTATTAGAATTGCAGTATTTTAATTTTAATTTGAATCGCTTTTTTCTGTTTTTTTATATTATCTTCATGAACAAAATGTTTATTTTGTACATCCTATTTGTTTTATGATGAATAAAATATAATTTTTAAATATATTTGAAAATAATCTATTTTCAACTTAGAAAATTTATAATTAATTTCATTTGATTGATTAACTAATAATATATATTTTCTTTGTATTTTCTTTAAATAATTTAAAATCATTAAAACAACTTATTTACCATGATGTAAACAAATATTATACTTTTGTGTTGCTTAGCAATAATTATAAATAGAAATTATGCAAAATAACAGCGTGCATTTTATCTAACACAAAGACATAAACATGAAAATTTTGTTTTAACATTGTGTATTCTTTTTATTTTTTATAGATACACAGAAGGATATGATAGAACAGATCCGTACGGCCCTCCGCGCGGAGGTGGTCGGTAAGTAATAATTTCTATCTCTTTTTAAATTCGAAGTTCAGAACTATTTAATAATAATATGAGTAATAAAAAAGTAAAAGAATGCGAAAAGGAACATTGAGCTAAGTATATAACCTGGCGCTCTCGTTCTTTTGCGTTTCGTCGCTTTTAAACTTCTCCAAACCGTTTAACTCCGAATGAGCGTAGAATATTAAAACGAATGCGCAGAGCGACACTGAATGTTATCACCGTGTAAAAGTGTAAGGTGTAACATAATTCAAATTTGTACTTGTGGCAACATTAAAACATTATCATTCTGTTCTATTTTAGTTTTTTAATAACAATTGCCCTAAATATTTTATATGCTAATCTAGAAATGTTAATTTTATACACTGTTTGTCAGAATTACTTTTAAATAAACTATAGACTTAAATAAAAGGTTTTGAATTTTTTGTAGAAAATATAAACTAACTATTTTTACTCACAAACAATTATTTAAGTGGAAAAACTTTTAGTAAGCTCAATACAGTTTGGATTGAACGTTTATTTTTATTAAATACTTCATTTTATTAGAGTTTCATTTTTTGCATGAATTTGTTTAGCAACGTTTAAAAAATTATTAGAAATATATAAAAAGGTAATATTTTGAATTCTTCTTAAGCTCAATTTTCATTCAAAAACAAATCTGAATATAGTGTATAAAATATATACTATCAATGGTGTTGTCAGATATTAAAAAAATGTGGTAATGATTACACATATTACACAATTATTTTAATGTTGTCAGTTTTAATCAAATTTTTAGATATGCGAGTAACGCGAGCGCGCTTCAGTAAGAGGCAATGTTAATTCCGACATCAAAATACGCGAATCTGTATAATGCGAATGCGATCCTCATGAGCGATTAAACGAATTTAATTTGGAGCGATAGGAACAAAAAATATTTGTTATTTGCATTTTAATTTATTTTCATTTCAACGGTGAAATATAAAAATATAAATACTTCACTTATGTATAAATTATTTCAATTTCTATAATATTTCGTTAATGTTCAAAAAGGATTCTTCAAAATATCAATCTAAAGTAACGTCGTTCTATTTGTTTCCCAAATAGTAATACTAATCAGCGGGGGGGGGGTCTACGATGTGTTTGTAAACAAAGTACATGTAAATTATTACAGTGGTGCTTATGTCAATCGACTGAGACTGGGAGTTGAACTCAAATCACTGAGTTACTAGTCCTTTGATTTGGCAATCGATCCATCGTAGGCCTCAACTTTCTGTTAATATTTTAGAACAAATAATTAATAGTAATTCTTAGTTTTTTTTTTAGTAGAGTATAAAATACAAAATCTTTATTTTTAAGATGCAGTCCTGAGAAATTATGATTTTTTATTTAATTTAATAGATTCAAAACATAAATTTTTTGTCACTTATTAATATCTTTTATATTAGTCAGCATCTATGTGTATAAACTTTTGCGTTTATTTTTCAAAATGTTTTAGCATTTTCGAAAAAAAATTTTAAGACTTCAAAATTCGTAAGCTAAGAAAAATTATCAACCCCCTTATTATTTTTTAATCAATTTAAGGACGTCTGCTCAAAAAATCGCTTTGGACAGAATTTTCTCAAAATTTCAGAATCGGTTTTAATTAAATAAATAATTTATAAAGTTTTTAAGTGATGACAAATATATTATAAAAAAGGCCATTTCTTTATTTGTGGAGTGTAAACTTATTGAGACCATATGCTGATCCTAACAGCTTGGAAAATAATGTAAAAAATTAATTTTCGAGCTTCTAAGTGATAGTGGACTAAGTATGAAAATATAGTCAACTTTTACTTTATTATGGTTGGGGGGGGGGTGTTCCCATAAGACTGATACCTAGAGTTGAACACGTTTAGAAAATATAAAGAAGACTTAAGTTATTTAAAGCAATGCATCATAAAAACTAAGAATTGTGAATTTGTACTCATTAACTTATATTTTTTTGATTCTTTTACACATTTATATTAAATATTAGCTTATTCGTTTTTTCGAAGATCCTTTTTAGCAAAAATATAAAATAATTAAATTATTTATCTTTTCAGTAAATTTCGAAATTATCTATTTTTTTCTATAGTGAAGGATTTATGTTTATCGGTATATATCCATTATACTACGTTGTGCAATGATTTTTCATACAGTATATATTTTTTACGCTGTTAATATTTTTCAAAAATTATTTAATATAAAATTTGGCTAATATTCTTTTGTATTCAGACTGATTTTTTTAAAATATATATATAAATTATCATTACACTAGTTTCATAAATCTTTGGCATTAGTTTAATAGTTATATATAGTTATTGTGTATTATATGCAGGGTGTTATAAAAGTTCTATAAAAGTTGATTAACTTAAAGATGCATATAGACAAATTGTATAAATTTGATAAGATTTTTCCCTACATGCTTGAAGAAATTAGAAAGCAATACTTCTATATCTCAGCTTTATACACAAAATTCCATTCTGAATGTGCAAATGTCCAACTATGCTCTTGCGATTCTTAAGAGCGATAATCGCAGACGAATTTGATATGAGTTCTAAAGTTGGTAATGCTGTCAGTCAAAGTTTGATGTTATATTAAAAATCTTACTTGTATAATTCTACACCATTGAAGTGTATCAAGTTTGGTATTTGCAGAAATACATAATGACGGTACATATTCTGTATAACATCGGATAAGGATTTGTTTTGGCCTTGAATCTGCTTTCAAGATCAAAATCAGTGACCATCTGATAGCTAATGAAAAATCTTTCAAGTTTGTATAAACAATCTTTCTGCATGAAACTTATTTTCTAAGTTCATCAAGGTTTCTAGAATTGTTTTAATGCCTGGTGTTTTATTTGAATTCATGCATGCAGGTAACTGAAAAAGTAAATGATATGAAAAAATGAACTTGACAAAAGTTTCAGAGTGATAAGGTCACCGAAGGTATCGACCTTGATCTTGAATTCGATTTGCAAGTTTCTTTGAAAGTTCATCTTTTAAAGATGGGAATCTATACTGTTGAGGTCTGTTCTTAACAGAGGAGGAGAAATGTTAAGTAAAACAGTTTAATGCTTCTCTATCTAGAGATATGTAGTTTACTAGTTATTGTTAATTGAAATAAACGTAGTTATTATACGCAGACTGCAGATGAACGTAATAAATACTCTGTGCCTCTAAAATCTGCACATAAAATCAACGAATATATCTTTAATTGATAATAACTAACAAAATACGTATTTTTTAGCATAGGTGTATTTAATCTCGTTTTTAGTTACCTGTGTGAATGAATTAAAATGTATATCATTTATAAATATATATATAATTTTGACTATGTCAAGCTATTCGTTTTAGAATCTCGATAAATTTAGGGGAAAAAATTCTGTAAATTTCGTTGCACATTTTCAACGCTGCTAGATTCTATAGAATTGTACAAATACTGCTCCCAACTATTCCGTTAAGCGTGATTTGATCTTGATATGGAATTAAATAAATGTTACATCTTACACTTTGAGCTGCGCTGTAAACAACAATTTTTAATCGATTAATCCTGCGATTTCTCTTTTTTTTTTTAACTTTTAGCTTCCCAGGCCCGGCAGACGCGATGCCACCGAGGTACTAATTAACCGATAGTACCTATGAATCAAAGCGAAAAATAACACGCAAGCACGCAAAAGTGGCAAATAAATAAAGTTTAGTTGCCAATGAAAATCAGGCGGTTAGAGTGCGCGAACTTACGTCTACAATATACAACGCCCCTCTCGAACTCAGCTCACTTAACGATAAAACAGTTTCACAAATGTATACATATAATTATATTCCCATATTATAATGTTTGAAGAGAAAAAAAAGATGAAATAAACGAAGCTGAATGATCGCATTACAGCTAGATCAATGTTAAGTGTGAACCTGAAAACTAGGAATCGAGAAAGCATATATTATACGAAAAATAATAACAATTTTTGTAAAAAGAAATCGAATCTACGCAGGAGCGAGGTCTGGACGAGCACAGAAGCCATTCGACATTTAAGAATTGTAATAGAAATTTAACATTTTTATACTGTTGATTTTGTTAAAAGAAATAACTAATTGACACACATCCATTGTATACATTAACGAAGGAAAGCACACGTAAGCATTCGTTTCGATGAATGTAACTATGTAGGAACAGTTGAAGAAGAAAAAATGTAAAAAGCAAGAAAGCCATCTTAACACTTTTGTTTAACGCGGTATAGTCAACTCGAGTAATAAAACTAAAAACGAAAAGTTTCATTACTTCTTATTAGTTTAGTATTACATGATAATGATCAGATTAGTGGTTTATATAAACTTGCTGTATGATTTTCTTTTCTTTTTTTATATACATATATGTAAGAACCTGAAAATAAGTGTTTTAAATTATATTCATCAATAAAACGAGAGGAAATGCTTAAAACTGCTTTCATTACAAAAGATTGTTTATCTTTTTAGTCCCCATGAATGTAATTAATTAATCAATCCTCACCTTTTTATTTATTATTAATAAATTGCAATTTTACTATTCTCAAAAATATCTAAACCAATTTCAAGATTCCTACTACTGATTTCTTATTTACTTTATTATACGACATTCCTATAAATCCATTTTACTTTCTCCCAGTATAAACTAATTTAATATTGTATTAAAGAATTTTTTTAGACTCCACTTGTAACATTTTAAAACCTATTTATTTTTTAATCTTCTGCTTTACAACGTCTATTTGAACAATACATTGATACAAACGGTTTCGAATGGTTGTTAAGAATATTTCTTGGTATCAATTCAAATTATTTTATCAGATAATGAAATATAAAAATTAATCGAAAATTGTTTCTTTCAAATTTTAAAATTTCTAAATTAATCCAAGGGCTAATTGTTCAATTATCATTATCTGAAAAATAATTTTTATTTGGGGTAATGACACAAAGTTTACCCATCTACACGAAACAATTAAATCTGTTAAAAATCCTGGACACATAAAGAAGATACTAGAAGTTGATATCCGATAGATCATCGTGGACAGCCATCGTTATTATGCACAAACTGCGCTTTCGCGTAGCGAATTTCTATGAAGATACTGCGCTCCGTCCCCGTCTCTCGTTAGTAAAATGCGAAAATGCGAAGCGAGGGAGAAAATCAGCGTCGGCATAGCGCAAAAAAATCATCTTCCCGGCGTCATTATCGAGCTCCACTTTGTTAATGGAGAAGAGAGTATACTCAACGAAAAAGTATGTCCGCCCATGCGTGCGGTGTTTTTTTAGAGATGCGAAGCTGGCGATCCGAATGCGTTTGCGCCACAGCGGCTTTGCGATGATGAAGGTATGTTTATTACAAAAAAAACCAAACAAAACAAAACAAAAAAAATAACGCGTGCGTCCTTTATAATTCTATTGATTGGTACAATGAACGTCTCATGGGTGGATCTTGCTGTTCAACCTTTTATACTGAGAAAGGGAATAGAAAACAAGTACGATTATCATTATTTAAAAATTTGATTATATTTAATAAAATGAAATCATCTTGTTCTCTTTTTCACGTTGCCAAAATTTCTCTTGTGGTCAAAAAGATGCGAACTGTGCCACGCAACAGTGGGCAGTGATATTGCAAAATTCGTCTGGTATGCAATGTTACATGCTTACAGGACGTGTCTTTTTAACTGTTTGTGTTACCATTGTGAACTTTTTTTCAATAAATTTCAACTCGGTACAAAACATTTCATTTTAGGCTTCAAATGGCGTTCAAAAGTAATATTTTTTTTCTTTTAATTATTGATTGTATATTATAAAATATTCGTTGAGCGATTAATTTTTTTTACACTAATTAATTATATATTCGCTTTGATATATGCTGATGTAAATTAGATTTTAAAACAGGCAGACGTAAAATTTAAACTATGCTTAAAATTTAATAATTAAGATTTATTTTCGTCATTCTATTCTTTTATTTAGTTTAAATATAATAATTTGAGACGGGTTATTTATTACTTATTTAAAAGCTTCCAAGGAAAAGAAAGAAGCTTACATTGCTTTAAGAAGAAAATATTAATCATGATTTTTTTTAACTGAGGAAAGAAAAATCATGAATTTTTGATCAATCACGTAATGATTTAAGATGATGTAATCTCTTTAACGAATATTATATTATATTTAATATTGGGAAACATAGAGTCTGTAAATATGTTTTCTTCTTAGATTTACAAATTAGAGCAGAAAAACAAATTTTTAATGTTTATATTATATATATTATGTACAGAACGTCATAACTGCTTTTATTAAATTAATGAGATGTTTGAAACTTGTAGTTTTTTCTTTTAAATCGTATTGAAAAAATTAAATGTTACATAGTCGAAAATAAATTAATGCATTATTATAAAAAAAACTAAGATTTTTTTTATAAATTTAAAGTTGAGAAATTGAATTTCAAGATAGAATGATCGTCTATATCGAGTATATAATTTATTATTTTGAGATTGTCTGTCACATGCATCGCAATTTTTAATGCTATTTTTATATTTTTACTTGTATTTATAATGTGACTTTTGCTTTGAAAATAATAATTTTTATAAATTTATCTGTACTGACATTTAGATATATTGAATTTGAATTAAAAAGTAATTATTATATATAATATTTATTACCTAGTTGGCGAACGTGAATTGCAAAATTTACATTTTACGTTTTCTAATGAACTCACTATCTTTGGTTTTCGAATTTGGCTCCATTTTTAAGATTACTTTTTTAATTATTATGTGTATGAGGGATGTCACAATGGTTTAAATCGAAGATATTATACAGAAAGTTTTTTTCGGGTTCATGATTGTAACAAAGTGGTAAAATAGAAGAGACTGGAAATTTGAAAATCAAAATGAAAATAAGAATAAAACAAGCCCATATTATTAGTTTTTTACTTTTTAGAAATAATTCATTCTTTAAGTTTTGAAGAACATGATTCTAAGAACATCTTTTATATTCTGATAATTAAAAATTATCACAAAGCTGAAAGCCAAATAAGATACCAGTAAAAGATAGTGTATTCGACTAGTTGAAATCACGGTTACTCAACTGCCTTTTTTATCATTAAAAAATTATCGTGAAAGAGATTTTATAATATGCTTGAGAAAACCTTTAAAACAATACATGAGGAACCAGTTCGACACGAAGAAAGGACACTTTCGCATGCTCTATTAATAATAAAAACGATATAACAATTATGTTCATTTTTCCACATGGAATCAATAACAGAACGACACATTTGCGAAAACACGCCATGCGTTTTCCAAAAGGAAGCCTCGTACTTTTTTTACTATTCAATTTTATCGTTCTATTTGGAAAATTCTATATAATCTTCCATGCTTCGTCACGATGCGCGCGATTTTATCGAGCAAAAAAAAATGGAATCGCTATATTAACATTTCGAATTACATCGCTGTGTAAACGCTCAAGCTTTTCCATGCGTAACGTAAGATGGCCGTAGGTTATTTTTTTAATTACAAAAAATAAATCGTTCGAATGAAACGTAATTGTACCGAAGGCGCTGCGATCGTTCAAACTTTTGATTTAGCTGAAAATTCAAACACAAATCTGGCTACAAGAAGTTATAGAATCACGATTTTCGCGTTATTCGAACTTCTAAATGGGGTTTCTAGCGCGATTACTATTGTACACTTCTTTTTCAAACGCATTCGAAAATTCCCAAATCTCAAGTGTAAGATTTTCCATATATCTACGATTTCTTTTATCGTAATCACCGGAGATACAATTTGTGTTGCCTTAGATTTATTTATATGAATTCGATTTGTAGAATCTAACATGTTCTTTATTGTTAATGGGAAATTCTCATCAAGCGATCGAGAGATAAAACTGAATTTCAGGGACTGATTTTTGAAATTTATTTATCGAGTCTTAATTGTAATAGCATTTTTTTTAGTAAAAGACACTTCTATGTACTGTAACATGACCGTTTGCTAGAGATAGCTAAACGGTCCTCGTCGTAGAACTTTTAAATATTATATGAAATTTTTAAAAATTTAAATCTTATAATTAGGTATGTTGGATTTATATTCACTTATAATGCCAATAAAAAAGTCGGAAATTCTAAATATTGAATATTTGAACTACCAGTAACGTATTTTCATCTTTTTACATCACTTATATTCAGATTCAAGCTCCAATAATTACCTTTAACCGATTTTGTTAGACAATGCGTTTAAAGACTTGATTAACGATTGAGGGAAAATAGTGTGTCTTTCGGCTAATCAGCGATCTCTAGAGCTTCCGCACGTAAATTAAACATGTTGGTGCCTAAGTCTATATTGAAATCGTGTCCAATATATAAAAAAAATGTAAATAAAATCTACTTGATTAAATATGATATTGTTTTATTTAATAATATACATATGTAATTCGTGAATATTAAACGCAAATCGTGTAGCTAAAAAACTTTTGGGGACATTTTACGCATTTGAAACTATCAAAAAATGCAAAACAACAAACAATTTTTTGCTCGATCTTGATGAGAACACTCCCTTAAGTAACATTTAGTACATAAGAAAAAAAAATATTCATAATTTTTAAATAGTATTTGTTTCTCATGCTAATTTTTCGTAATAGGTGGACACCTGGGTGATGAACGTCTTGTGGCAATTGACTTGAGATGAACTCAATATCCAGGTCACAAAATGGACTCGCTAAGATGTAACTTCTGTTACATTTATTTTCAAACTTCTTATCTTCGTCGTCAAGGAAACGTAAAGAACTGCTGGTTTCCAGACATAATTTTGATTTTACTTTTGACAAATATAAGGGTCTGTGATAGACGTAACCTGATAATGGTGTACATAAAGTATGTAAAAAAACGTTAAAAAAATTCTATTGTAGGAAAATAAATTTAACAAAAAAAATAAATAACATACATCGAAATTTCTACAATTTGTTTATTACTTTTTCTTATATGTCTTATTATAATTTCTTTTAGATTTTACATTGTTTTCGAAAATTTTAATTTGGTTACTTCAGATTTCCATTGGCTTGATGATTAAGTAATCTTACTGTGCAGTGAATTAAATAATTACATAATATATGTTAATAAGATTTTATGAATTATTACAAATATTCAAATAATTTTCCAAATGATTTGGAAGTACGTTTTCAAAATTTCATACCCACAAAATATAAATTAAATTTTCAAAGATTCTTATTTCGACGAATTTGCTTCAGAAATTTGGAATAATTGAAATTAGAGGTAAAAAATGTCATGCTCGTTAAAATTTGCATATAATATTCTTTAAAACGGAAATATTTTCTCAATGGGTACAAAAAGAGCAGTCGACATCCCCTATTTAATAGTTCGAGCGCCAAGGCATGGTTAGTACCAAAGTTTTAACGTATTTTAATCTTATAAATACGAATTTGAGAATGCATTGTCTAAAAAATGTCAGATAAATTATTGTTAACAGGTGATTTTTTTAAAAAGCTGTGGAAATTAGACTAAATATTAGCATTGGAATGTATAAGTTTTAGTATAAAAAATCAAAAATATGTATTAACACTTAATTTCAAACATAAGTTGCAAAATTACATTGAACTCTGCCTTTCGTTTCTATCATTTATTTCGCTTCATATTTTCAAACTTAATTTAGATGATATTTTAAAGTCTAAATATTTTTATATTGATATAATCCTATACATGCATTATTATATACTTCAATAATTGTTTATTACAAAGTCGTCTTTTTCAAATTAAAAAAAAATAGCAAAAAACTAACTTTATGTGCTTATAAGGTCATTAACTCTTTTTTTCTAATAAATATGAAAAAAGTTGAACAAATATATTCCTTGATTCTTAACGAATAATTTTATGTATAAGAAAGTCAGTTATCATTATTGGTCGAGCGAGAATATCAATAGAAAAACCACGTTGAACCTCTTTTACGCTTGAGCGCATGACTTTTATATAAGCAATTTTGATTTTAATCCAAGTGGAGAGTAGACTTCCGAAAAGCATCCACCCCTGATTTTGCCGAAAATTTCTACTTTTTATGTTTTTTTTTTTAGGTGTTGATTACAAATATAGTAATCCGATATAGGCTTTTGGCAGAAATTCAATTTTTATGGCAAATACCATAAAAATGGCGCTTTTTCGCATTTGTCTCACAAAATATTTCAAATTAAAGTTGATAGATCTCATAAAAATACATATTTTTTATTTTATACATTTTGTCTGTACATGTAATAATTGTTCAGCATCAGAGATACAAGCGACAAAAAATTCAGCCACTCACTTTAAATACTTCGCAGACGTTTCCGAGGTGAAAATGTTGGCCTCGTCTGAAGAATTTTTTGAAAATTTTCAAATTTTCGAAAATTCAATTTCCGCCAAAATCCAGTACAATATTTGTAATCGGCGCGTTAAAAAATTATAAGTATATATATTGTCATCGAAATCGGGGGTGAGTGCTTTTTTGAAGTTTATCCAAAATGCTAAATGATAAATATTTATTAATTTCAATCAATTGGTCCAGAAATGGACTTGTGTAATAGAATTTAAATGACTGTTAAGATTGCATAACAATCAGTATCCAATGCTATCATACAAAAACAGTAACGTGACACTAATGTTTCACTCAAAAAGAACAGTTGGCAAAGGCAACGCTTAAAGCTGCATATATGTACAAGAAAGTTTACGTAACTTCTTGAATACCAACTACATCTTTGTAAGTATTTGTATTAATATAATAATATTATAAATTGCTATATAAATGATAGTGAATTTATAGTAAGCAAAGAAGCAAAAATTGCTCATAAGAAAGAAGAGCGATTAAAAATCGTAACAATCTCACTTTTTAAAACTTCGTGAATTTTTATTTTAAAAGTTAATGATCTATAAAAAAGATTGAATAGTAGAACAACTATGGGAAATAAATTTTGGATGCAGAAAGTCAAGTTTAAAAGCTGTTAATAATAATACGATTATAAGGACAGTGATATACTAACTGGTATAATAGTTAAGATAATGCAAATGGAGCTTTCCGGCGTCCAGCAGTTTTTTTGTTGACAATATTTGAAGGATGAAAATGTTACAAATCGTAGGTCTGTAAATTCCATTCTAATATTCAGTCTCATTTTCACAATCTTTCAAAAAATGAAATTATTAATAAGAATTTATCTGCCATTTTCTAAATAGACAACACCTTTAAAATTTGTTTTTAAGGGGCCAATATATGCTTCAAAAACTGTGATGTAACATGCATGTATTTTATTACTTTTTTAAACAAATTACGAGTATAAATAAGTATTTTTTTTAATATAAACACAAAAAGTGTAACTTAATATGTATAGTAACAAAGCATTCTGGCAGATAAAAATATCTTATTTTAAAAGCTTTATAATTTAGTGTAGTATTTTATAAGAACATTAAAGTACAAAAATAAAATAGCAGTATAAAAGATATTGTTTTTAGACGATTTTTTCCATATGTGATTTAATATTTTTAATAATTTTAGGAACAGAAACTCGTATTTCTTTTAACGCTTTTAAATTATGCACTATAAGTTCGTTGTGCTATGAATTTCTAAAAGTACAAAATTATAATTTTATATGCATCAAACAATCCATTTTTCGGTACTATATTTCTTTTTTAATAAAAAAAGAAAATTCTTATACTAAAAATTCATGATAATACTTGTAATAATAAAGTAATTGATGTAGGAAATGACGGGATTAGGTATAATTATTAAACAAACATAAATATTACTTCAAATGTTTTTTCTTGTAACAAGATTCTATACAACAAACTGTGTTCTCCAGACACGGCCAAGCCTTTTCTAGGCTCAATCAGTTAAGTTCCAGAAAATCATTGCTAACTTATTAACTCGCTTTTATAATAATTGTTGGCTCTTTTTACACTTACAATACATTATTATTTGCAAAATTCATTGTAACAAAAAATCATTTCCATTCATAAAGATAACATTTCTCACACATTTAGGAAAAAGTCAGACTTAGTGCATTGCTTATCATTTAATAGAAAATTTAATTTAAAAAGCTTTTTACAGTCTAAATTTTAGTAAAACCATTACTTATCAATGAATGATTTGAAAGTGAATGAATAATCTTATATAATATTGATACAAGAAACTATTGCTTTTTTGTTAAATTATTATATGCATTTAATTAATATTGATAAGTGCAAACCAAAATCGGTTTAAAGCTATAAGCAAAATTATTTTACTCATTATTTTTTTCTTTTTTTAAATAAATTCTGTGAAATAGTTACTATGCACTTTAAATAGGTATCACTGTATATGTTTAAACAATCTTTTCTCCTCTTAGTTTATAAGATTATTGTAAATATTGGATAAGATGATATAATTTTGTTTAGTTGATAATTGAACTTTCGCTTAAAAAAATGAGTACTTAAGTGTGTATAAAAACATTTTCTTCCAAAATCGCGCAATGCCTAATGAAAAATGCAAAATGGAGATCAAAGAAACGGCGATTGAATTAGAAAAAATCACTTTAGTTTTTGAGTGGAATGTTATTAATGTTACGTGGATGCTCTCCTTTGAGGTTTTTGACCTTTAACCACTACTGGTCGTCCCTTGATGAAACCCTTCTTTCTTCTAGCAGTCTGAAAAAATTAATGTCCACCCCCCCAAATCTTTAACAAATTTTTCAGATCATTTTATTTTTAATTAAAAAATCAAAATGATACGGGAGACTTAGTCTCTTGAAATGGACTCGCTAAACTAACTACTCACCTTTTTAGTAATAAAAGAATTTGACTGATGATTTATTGTACGTTTTGATATCGGTATTCTTGGTCGATTGAACTCTGTTAACTTCTTCACCCTACATTAATAAATTTGTAGTTAAATATTTAATATAAAATAATTGAATAATTATTTAGATTACAATAGAATAAATATATTTTCAAAGTCTATCTATCATAATGTTCTATTTATTAATTGAAGTAATATTAAAATGATTTATTTAAAGTTGAGTATTTTTCTATTTCATTTATAAATAATCTATGTATATATTGAAGATATTTTTTACCTATATACTCTGACAAGCCAATGTTCTGTAGTGTAGGCTTCTTCTAAGTAAGTAAGTTGAAAGTTCTTGTTACCAATCTCAGAATTACGTGTTCGATCAAATCCAGAAGGAGAACGATAGTCAGTCTTAACTTCTCCAAATCGATAATAACTTAGTTTGTACATTAAACAGTTCAAGAGTGTTGGCGATCCCTGGGAATCGACTCTGAATTCTCCTCTCTCAGAAAAATAATCACTTTCTCGAATGTCCTGAGGGTGCTCACCTTCAGCAATTCTAACCATCCAAAGGAATTTATTAATATCATCACCAGAATAGCCGATCATTCCACCAAATATAATTAACACATAATCAACATCAAGAGATGTCATAATTTCATAAGCTGCACTTTCATTTGAACTCATTGCCTTACCCACAAGGGCAATGTGAGAATTATTCCAAGTATTGTTGTCTACAAGAGTAGTCCTAGAAGTAACATTGTTTATTTCATAATAAATATTTTTAATTTATATATATATATATATATATATATATATATATATATATATATATATATATATATATATAATATTTTAAACTATCAAGAAAGAACAAATATTTACCTATTAGCCATTCCAGCTATTTGATATCCATAATCCCACCAGCTCATCACTCGGGCATCTGAAGGAGTATTTTGTGATAACCAATAATAAGCTTCTCGAAAATCATCAAGTATTGCTCTGCCACCATCATTACTATAAGAAGCTAAAACGATAGATGGACTAGAATAAGCATTGCTAGTCACCCAGGTGCAATGTACAGTGAACATCATCAGCAGCATTAGTATAAAAAGTGCAACACCACAACGTAAATTAGAACCAAGACCGCCATCATTATCCTTAGGCTTTTCATGTTTCATTCTTCTGAGTTTTCCAGCTTTATCATACAGTGCGCGACCGGGACTTCTTTCTTGTTCTTCTTCACTTTCTTCTTCACTTGCATTTGTGCTGTTACTCTCGTCAAGATCTTCTTCTTTAAGGAAAACTTCTAAAAGAACACTAAAGGCTATTCCAGCAAGCATACAGACCACTGGTGTCAATGTTAGCATCAGCCGTACCATTACACCAGCAAAGTAGACTGCACTAATGGCGTAAAGTATAACTAGAAATTAATATTTATGAGATAAGTTATGTAGAATTATAACGGGAAATAGTTTAATACTAAATGTTTTGAAACATTAACTTATAACTTACCAAAGACACGCTCGTCATTAATGTGTTTGATACAATACCAAAGTCCAACAGGAAAAGTTGTAATAAGTATATGTAAATCAAAAAAGAAACTAAACCAAGTTGTTGGTTGATGCTCTGATACAGAGGCAATGATCGGAATATGAATTTTAGCATAGGCTGTATCCCAGAGAGAGTAAAATCTTCCACTCCATGGAGCCACAAAGCCAGAATAAGTAAGACCAATTAAAATAACCAGAAATACTAAGCTTATTCCAATTACAATTCCACCAAAGTACTTTATTTCAGACTTGGTCAGAAAACCTCTAAGATATCTGAAAGACATAATTCATATTAATATTTAATAATTCAAAAGTTATTTAAAAAATTATAAATAAAAAATCAAAAGAAAAGAAGTTATAATTAACGAAATCTTTAAATAATTAAAACATTTTATAATAATTCATACTTGCATATTTTAAATCTATTATTAATATTTTCTTAGTATAGTTATTATTAAATTCAATCTGTATAAAATCTTTTTTATAGTTTATTAGTAAAATTAGATAAAAAAATGATATGAAATGCAAACTTACTTTAATGTACCAACAAGAATTAGTAAACAAAATACACCACCAGCAGCCATATGTTCAGATGTACGAATTGGTTGAAAACCAACAAATGGAATTTGCATACTGAATAACAGTCCAAGGATGTAAAATGTTGTATAACTTGTAAAAAGACGTTGACTGTAACGGTTCATGATCAGTAAGGCAAATACATGAAGAGGAATTAAATTAATGATAAAAACATATCCTCCCCAAGCAGACACCATATAAAAGTATGAGAGGGCAGTCATAGATGCCCAGAAAATTGATCCAGATTTAACAGATTTCACCCACAGATAGTAAGTGAACTGTAATGCAAATATGGCAATTCCTTCATTATCATAGCTACCAGCTACTGATCTTGAAATATAACCAGGTACAATAGCGATAAAACAAGCTGCAAATAATCCAGCACCAGCACTCCATAATTCTTTAGTCAAGTAGTAAGTTGATATTGATGTAAGTCCACTGAATACAGGTGCCAAAAAAACACATATGTCCCTAATGTGAACTGGTATATTTAAAGAATGAAGAATATAATGTATCGATCCTGATGTAATCATAAGACCTGGATATACTGTTCCACCGACAATACGTCCTAAAGGATACCATGCAGTTTCATCAAACCAATTCAGAAAGTTATAAAAACCATGTTGTACCATGTACGCCGTTGCTCGATAATTGAACCTAAGAAAAGCAATTAAAAAAATTATAGTTAATATCCGAGAAAGATCAGCCTTGTTTATATGAATCCTAAATTTTATTCTACAGTTAAAAAATATTTTTAAATAAATAACGCATAAGAAAAAAAGTAAAAACAATTGACTGTTTCAAATATATAGAAAATCTTTTTATAGTTACATAACGTTAATTCAAATATGGGGTGAAATTCAAACATCCCCTAATGTATTAAGAGTATTTATATTGAATGTTAACAAATAAATAAGCATACATTAGATGTTAACGTACTTTCTTATTAGTTATGAAATTATTCGAAAACAATTTTAGTCAAATGGAAATTAACTAAACTAACATTAATTATGGTAACTAAAATTATTAACGTACGGTGCCTACGTCAATTAAGTATATTTAAGGGGGAGGGGAGGATCGGAAAGACCACATGTTTTCTCTGAGACAATTATCTATCGACAATTATTTGTAAATGATAAAGTTACCAGGGATCGAATTCGTGGATGATGCTCTCGAAGCGTATGACGGCGAAGAGCCGCGATGCGAAGCCAGATATCCAGGCAAGGAGCAGGATGGTGAACGTGACGAGGGAGTTCAAACCGGCTGCATTCATCAACGTCGAGGATTTGACCTGTTTGGCCACGGTTTTTTTGTCCGGGAAAAGGACCTTCTTGTTTTTCGATGGCGATGAGGCTGCACCACCACCTACGGTGGTGGTCGCCGCGCTCGTCGCCGTAGCCGCTTTGCTAGACTGCATCCTTTTGCAGCTGAATAACCTTCCTGATTAATACGCGTTCCTTGAGCTCGATTTTTATGTATCTTAGAACGGCAAAGTCTCCATGGGGCGTAATTATCGTCCTCTGAGTCGCCAGTCTCGACCCCGATGCCGTACTTTTGCCCAGCTAACTCACTTCTCGCCGTCCTTCGAAAAGCCGACCAGTCTGAACGCCGAACTGAACATGAGAGATGAGACACGTAGCAAATCAAGCAGACCGCACGCATAAGCTACTGGAGCACAGTGACTTTATCGCTATCGCATATTACGATCGCTTTCACACATAGCATTAAACTACTGTACATGCACGTGTCGAAGCAATATGGTGGCATAAGTGTGAGTGAAGCAATCGCGCGCACACACGCTAGACGCTCTTCCCTGTTAAAAGCCTATGAGATCGTGGACGCTCAGGACACGTCAAAAGCCGGTACCACGGCTGCCAACTTGCATCGGTTCATCTATCTTCTCCATAAATCTAGTAGGAATTATAGGAATATTATTTATCTTATCATTTTTCGGACCAATTAAAACTATTCCTTCATTTTATACTAATTTCAAATTATTTACATAAGTTAGTGGTATAAATATTTTGTATGATTAGTGGTATATTAATAAGACACAATAATAACGCCGCTTCAGATCTTATGAAAAGTTCGTGTTTTTCTTTATTTTACATTATTTGATTATTTTAATTTTTTGAAATTAAATAGTAAAACATATTATTTATAAATATAATGAAAATATATTCATATATTCATATATATATATATATATATATATATATATATATATATATATATATATATTATAAATATACATTGCACTTTTTTGCATTTTTTTCAAAAAACATAAAATTAAAACTTTAAACTTCATAGCATAATCTTATGCAGTTCCTGGATTTTCAGTAAATTTTCAGCTGATACAGTAACAGCTCTTAAATTGTCTTCTAGTAAAATTTCTCAACAATGTTATTTTATAATATTAGAAATTTCAATATTTTTATTTTTATGATTTCTTCAATTTTTAATTTTTGCTTTTTTATGCTATATATATATATATATATATATATATATATATATATATATATATATATGTATGTATTAAAATCGTTAGAAAATAGAATTTGTTATTATATTAAAATTATGATTGATGAAAAAATTTATTTATTTAAAATGATAATAAATTTATTAACTCGTCCTTTTAAAGAATTAGTTATATTAATTATAAGCTATGTTATTGCTTACAAGAATCATGGTGTTTTGATTCAATCTGTAACTATATAAATTAATATGCATTTTATAAAAAAAAACTTTAGATTCATTAGATATATTTATTATCTGCTGTGTACAATAATAATTATTATTATTACTAAATTTTATATTATAAGTATGGGCTTTACAAGATTTTGAAAAACATTATTTACGTTGTACAAAAAAGTTTTTTAAAACTATAGAGTCAAATCAAAAAGCAGTAAAAGATGAAATATATACGATATATTATTGTTTATTATAAATGTTACAAATTAGCACAATTAATGTAATGGCAGTTTGACGATATCATAATTTTATACTTAAATATTACATTTTTGTTAATTTATTGATATAAGAGGATATATTAATCATAAATAAGTCAGTGGGATACTGTAATAATAAATTCTCAAGTTTCTTTTAAATATAAACAGATAGCGTAGAAAAATGAATTTACTAACTTTTTAAAATTTAATAAATATTTACTTAATAAATATTAGTTTTATTTACAATAAATATCAGATTTCAACGTATTGAAAAATACCTAAATTTTTATAAAAGTCGACATTAGAAATATCTTTTTAAAAGAACGTATGTATGATCCACAAACACATGGGAAAATATATATCATTTAGAAAGCTTAGCATTTATAATTTTAATTTATAATTTTAATTTGGTTTTTTGTTGTAAATTGAAGGTATTGGGGGCAGTCAGGTTGTCCTTTACTGACATAGAATGTAGATTATTTTATTGTTAATTTTTATTTTATTTTTAGTAGTATTTGCATTTCAGATTATACGGGGGTGATTATAAAAAAGGACAGTATGACTGTCATTATATTCTGATCATAGTATATTATTGTATAAAATCTGTATGACCGATAAAACTAGTTATTAATTTAATCCACAACATTCGACACAAATATAATTGATATTTTTGTTGAGAAATGTAAAAAGTAAACTTGCAAAAAAGCAGGAACTATGTGATGAATTTTAATATATTTACTGATAATATATTATCTATAAATAAAATCTACTATTTTTAATCTTCTTTTCCCACAAATTTACATTATGATCGATATTTGACTATATTACAAAAAATGTAGAGTTTAAATATACAAAACCTTAAAGATTATAATATATTTTTTTGTTTGGATAGGATTTTCAATAACTTCTAAAAGTTTTTTTTTCATAAAACTTATAATATTTTCAGGCTCGGATAAATAATTTTTCCTAAATTTCCAAACTTGACAAAGCTCCTAAAGTTATTATTAAAAATGTTGCAATTTTGAATTTTATTCAAGATTTTTAAACGTTCATGATTTACAGGTTCTTCAATGATATCGGAAACATTTATTTTTAACATTATTTCATTATAAAAACATATTTAATATACGTTTACGAAATCTTTTTTTTTCTCGAATGCTTAAGAAATAAGAGACAAACTTGATCGCGAATTACATCAGTTTTCAAGCCGGAGTAAGTGTGTATAAATAATGCATATGTAATTTTATGGACTAATAAATTAGAAGAGTATAATAAAGCTGGTTCATGAAATCTCGAGCAATACAAAGTGGAGCTTTTATTATCTGATTTTATCTCAAAAGTCATAATTTGGGTGTTTTAAGATTTCTTATACGAACAATCTTAACCGTCCCTGTTTCTTCACATGTACCATATACATACAACAAAATAAAATAAGTAATAACTAATTAAAATAACACGAGAATGGTATAGTTTTATTAATATTTAGTTTTTAAAGCGCAGATCATGTTGCAGGTATATACAACAAAATAGTACGCTGATCACGTACTGTTATTATGATTCAGTGAAAAAAATCAAGTATTAAACATGTTTATTCAAATAAATTCTTCTAATTTATTTGAATATATAATCACTTATGTTTCTACAGAGTGCAAGCTTTAGGGTCAGCGATATAAGTTGAGCCATTCATCAACACGGCGACCGACGGCCCAGCCTGGTCCGTCCCGGTTGCTGCGGGCACCACGAGCTCACAAGATGTCAACGATGTAGCGAACTAAAAATTCAAAGTCGAAAGCTCGTTTCTTGCTTTTTGTTTCTCGAAGTCTTATCGACAAATATAGTTCTACAAGTGCCCATTTTGCAATTTTTTTCAACTTTTTCAAAATCTATTGAAAATTGAAATATAACGTATCTGTTTATATTGATAAGACAATTTTAGTTACTTCTGAATGAGTAATTTTACATGAATAATGTAAATAATCTTAAACTGCATTATATTATATTACTTGACTATATTATAACAGGAATAATATTCTTTTAAAATAAAATTACTTACGTTTAAATGAAAAAATATTTTATTTCTTATAAATTAATGTATATATATATATATATATATATATATATATATATATATATATATATATATATATATATATATATATATACCAACAATATTTCTGATACTGATGTATGCTACCATTAAATCTGTATGCGGAAATCCATATAAACACATATATCTAGAAAGTGTTAGAAAATCTAGGGGAAATATTTACTATTCATCCGTACATCCATCTCAAATCTATCAAAAAAGTTATATATAAATCCATATCATATTGTACATTTTAACTAGATGTTATTTGGATTTTTGTTACATTTTTGACACATTTTTTCAATAAAATATCATACTTTCTTTTTTATTATTAGTAATGATAAATTCGATATGATTTTGAAGCCATAAGATGAATTTTTTACATAAAAATTATCTCTACTTTTTACACGGGATTTAAATAAAAATGAATCGCATTTCAATAAAAAAATGTTTATAACGAACCTATAATATTCTCAAATAGTTACGTCAATTGAAAGTTAGGCCAATTCGAAAACGCGCCAGCTGACTATATAAGCAATCATCCTTTAACGAATGTAAATTTTATACTTTTTTAAATTCGGTGTTTAAAAAACGAATTTTCATTAAAACAAAAACTAATTTCATTAGAGAGGATAATATTTTTAGTTAGCGTTTAGCTTCTAAAGCTTTATACAAGGTTCCTTGTTCAATTTGGATGAAATTCGTCACCCATATGGCTGAAAACCTCCTTGTAAGATTTCTATGTTATATTTTAGTAGCCAAAAAAACAAAATTTTCATAAATCTTCTTAATAGTTTCATAAATTTTTCTTTACCTTATTGCGCTACCCAAGTTTTTGTACAGGGGTCTAGAAAAGGTGTACTCGGTCCTGTGTTTACACTCAATCCATCAGCTGCCACAAAGTCTAAGCTATTCAAGTAATTCATCAGCTGCTGTCAGTTTCGAGCAGTTTCGAGATTTTATATATAGCTATATTTTCTACTCCGTGATAAATAAACATATTTTTTGTATTTTTTTATTAGTTGATTAAATAAAATGAGGATTGATATAAATATATTTAATGCCAAAAATATTTTAAATCTTAAGAAAAAAATGCTTTTAGAAATTTTATAAAATCCTAATTTTGTAATAATTTGATTGATGACTTAAAACTTAACTATCAATTCACACTTTTTTAAATTTTATAAATAAAATTATAAACGATCTTTATCACCGTTGACTTATTTGAAGGTGTCAGAATTTTTCATTCTTGAATTTACAATTAGATAGTTCCAAAAAATAATCACAAACAACTTTCTTTTTTCAATATATAAATGAAATAAATTTTATACATTTTGTTTAAATTTCAAAATATTCATAGCAGTAAAAACTCGTTCAAACCACATTATTAAATCATTTAATGATATTTTATTTTATTTTATTCTACAGTATAAAATTACATGAATTATTATGAATGTTGTTATTTTTATATTACAGATTTACAATATTAATTTTTCTATTTTTTTTAACAAAAATATTGCACTTTATAACATTTACTAATATTCTTAATTTAAAGAAACATTATTATAGGCTGTTTTACTTATTTTGTAACCATGATGTATGGTTCACGTGTATTGAATATTTATTTTACTTTAATTTATCGTCACAATAAAAATAGCTTAAATTAAAATTTATACAAAACATATTATATCCCTACATTACATTTTTTACAAAACCTCTCTTAAATAGTTAATATTAATAGTCTTGTATACATATGTGCATATGGTATTAAAAATATAGTTTATCTATATGTTAGGAAGAATTAGTAAAATAATCATTTACCTTTTTCTTATAACCATGAAGTATAAAAAATTCCAAAGTTTTATTTTTTAATCCTATCACGTGTTTTATCATAGATCTAGGAAAAAATATTTATATACTTAACTTTGGCACATATTTAAAAGTTATACTTTTAAAATATGATAAAATGATAAATAATTGAGAATAAATGCAAAATTAGTCACTTTTAATAATTTTAAATGCAAAATTAGTCACACTAATAATTTTTTTTCATAAAACGATGAATAGTTGAGTGATCTTGAAATTTTTCAAGTGCATTCAAATTATCCCACCACAATGGTAATTGATGTTCAAGTATTAATTTGAACCAAGGTGTTAAAGGAGCATCGATACTTTTTACAAAATTAGTCATATTATTTTTTGATATCCATTGAATTTCAGAAACTTCCTCAGGATTAGGATCCAGTGTAATTTGATTTACTTTTAAAAATAGTATATAATCTATTTCATGTTCTCCCCAAAATTTATCTCCTGCTGCTTGATAATGTATTCTTGTTAAATAACAGAAATCCTGAATTGAAATTTCTTTTCTTGGGATACCTAATTCGTAACCAAGTCTTCTTTGAGCTGCTTTTCGAATTCCAATAGCATCAGCTTCTTCATTTTCACCTTGAATTTCAGCTAAAGGATGACTGCAGCAAGTATTTGTATAATACCCAGGAAAAGTGATCTGAATAGAGTTTTAACAATTACATTTCTTTCATGGTATTTAATTATATGATTTTAGCAACAAAAAACTGTGTACTTTATTTATTTAGTATACATATTTTTCATAGCTGACCCACCTTTATGAAACTAAACTTTATTAATATTATATAAGTTTATTTATATAATATAATTACTTTAATTAACTTTGTTAAAATCTTAATAATGCAAGTAAAAATAATATTATTAATAATAAGAACTTACTTTTGTGTCTGATCTCCTTTGTATCAACAAATCTCCTTTATTATTAAAAAGAAATACACTAAATGCCCTATGTAAAGGTATACTACCATCTTTTGCAATTTGATGACAGTGTCTTTTGGATGCTTCACCGATAGGTTTGTCAAATTCATCCACAAGAATACATCTTTCCTCCAGAAGAGATCTTTGCAACGGAGCTATCTGCATGTTTGTGTAGCAAGATCTAACACTGGTAACTTTTTCTTTCAGCACACTACAGAATCTTCTAACTGCGTTTGACATCGTTCTACAATTGAAAATTTCAGTACGTCCAACAACTACAAATAATGCACGAGATCAAACTACTGGTTAAGAAAATATCAGCAACTTTAATAAGTTTTGCTTTTCTCAATATAATTTTTTAATTTAAACTTACTTATAGAATTCAGTCATAAGTATTGTGATCTGACTGAATCTCTAAACCACGTTCTAAATGAATGAATCGAAATATTTCTATACTGTTAATTAGCATTTGAAAGGTAAGTTATGTTATATTTCTTCTTGCGTGGTTCACGATAAAGTAAGACTTGATAGCTAACTTATATTTTTCTAACTGTAAACGGAAAACTGTAAGTAGGCGCGCTTGCGTATCAGCGTTTACGATACAAATACCAGCAAATACAAAGGAGGCTTCGGTGACGGTACTGTCGGGACTGGTCGGGAGTAAATCGGGAGAGAGAACGCGAGAGAAGCCTGTAACAGCCTATAATATAACCTATGCTATAAAGCGATCTCTACATTGAATGAATACATCTATACATCTTTATATGCATGCATAGATGATATATTAGACATGGTATCTTTCATTGATTCAGTTGGTCTCTATTTCTTTCAGCATGAACTCACTGTTTTATTTTTTAATATTTCAAGATTGATACCAGTTGAAATGATAAAATAAGAGTATTGTTATCAATCTTAAGCTCTACACTCATCAATTAAAGGAAACTAAAAGTTTCATTTATAACGAAATATTGGGCAGATATAAACATAAATATAATAAAAAATTAAATTGTATAATTTTGAAACGATAAAATTGATATAAATATAGATTCTCAAAATTTTTTAAGAAATATTTAATAATGAAACGTACAACAATATTTTTTATGTATTGAATATCGAAATAAATACATATATAATGTTTAAAAGAAATCTTCAAAATATATGACAGCGAAGAATTATACGAAATATATATTAATATAAGTTTTTTATTTGTTAATTAAAATTTGATAAACTTACCATATTAATAAAAATATAATTCTCGTTATTATTTGATTATTTTATATAAGATAAATGTTGAAATACATGATTGTGTATGTAAAATTATGATTTTATTCCCATTGATCACTTTGTACATTTGAAAAACACGAATTGTATATTAATTATTTTTATTGTTACCTTGGTTTTTTAACCGCCACCTGCTAATTAATATATGTCACCCCACATTCGCGATACAGACTATGTACTCTTATAATTCTGTGCGTGGGTAAAATCTTTATAACAAATGATAGATTGTAAACACTTAAAGAGTAAATTTTCATTCGATTTAATTTATGATAGCAAATCTTAATTTTACTCTATGAACGTGCAAACCGTTCTCAAATCTTCTGCTGGCATAGGCTGTGTAAGCAAACTCCAATCTAAAATAAAAAATCGAAATTTGTATTATTACTCCTGTCAAAACTAGTGGATAATACGCAGGATAATTTGAATATGTATTTATTGTGTATCATATTGTGATAAACATTCGAAGAACAATTTCTCGCTTTTTAAGCAAAAATTTCATAAATAAATTGTTAATACATTATAATACATTATAAAAAATTAGAAAAATCTATTTGAAATTTTAGAGCAAAATAAATATTGCTTTAATTGGCAATATCTGTATCGTTAGTGCTTCATAATACCAATGCGATATTTAGTAAAAATATTGTCTTGATATCGAGAATTATCGTTAATTAGAATATTGTCTTCGTCTTGTATAAGTATTGGGGTTGTCTGTATTGTCTTGGCCTTGGTATTGTCTTAGTTTTGTCAAGAAAGTATTGATTTTAATTTTGAAAATTAGGAGCACATTTACTTATACAATATACAGACAATTGCAAGACAAAACAAATATTTTAATGAATAATAATTTCCTATATCAACATATTATAAGGAATTATTTCAAATTAATTAAACAATTATGAAAAATTATTCAAAAATAAATAAAAAATAAAATACAAAAATAATTTTATTATAACAGACTTCATCCGTTGATTAATACATAATAAAGCTCTTATCGATTCGTCTTTTAACGAACACCTATGTTTTGACGTTATGATACTTCCGCCTGAAAAAATTCGTTCATCAAATCGAGTTATACTCAACTTTTTTAATTTCACATTTAATTCTACAATTTAATGACTAATTTTTAACGCTGCAATGGCAATAGAGGTCTTGTCCTCACGAGTTTTGTTTTAAGAGAGTAAACGCATTACTCTTGCGCTCTCTCTTTCTCTTTCTCTCTGTTTTGCTCTTAGACACTCGCGCGAATAACGCGTCTACACAGTACCTATATACTTATATACAGAGCTGCTAAAACTCTTGTGCGTATTGGTGACAGAAAGATATTGCAAATGTGCTGCGAGTTGATCAGGTAGTTAATACTACCATTTCCTCGTTGTTTTTGACTCCTTGTTTCAAAGTGTTATTTTTAAGACTTCAGTGTATTTGGAAATATATTATACCTGTATAAAATTGTATGTACATAGAATATTAAGAAAAAGGATCTTTCAACATAAAAAATAGAAGTAGGAACACTTATGCGATCGCTTGATTAAGGACAGTTCACTGTATGCTTGTGTTAAAATGCATATAATACTTAATCTGCGACACACATTCATTATTTGTAATTTGATATAATAAAGAGTACCAATGATTTTAACAATGAATACAAATTAACTTAAATAACTTTTTTGTATCAGTTCTTTTCGTGTAAATAAATATTACAATTTTCTTTTTGTCTAGAAAATAGGCATTTGATTATGTTAAATTTAGCGGATACGTACTTGACACTTAATAATCGTCTTTAATAACCTTTAAGTTTCCAATAATGCATTGCAGATTTAAAAAAATGTGGTCAAGACCAAGATTTTTGCAATATCTTGATAACAAATCTTGTCAAGTCAATATTCTTGTGCTTCAGATATTGGTCTTGTCTTGAAACTTTTTTATACAATCTTGTATCGATACGAGGCCGAATATCATCCTTTTCATAAAAAGCCCGATGACTAGAACAACAATCAGTGTTCTATATAGTTTTAGGAGGTTTTAGGGGGTTATAATATCACTGTCTAGTCTACGGCCCAGAATATTTTTTGTAGGCCTGTGTTATCTTAGATATGAAGCTCTATGTTCAGTTCGTTTTTTTTTGCTCCAATATGTATGTGCTTTATCCTTGTCGGTGATTTCCAATTTCGTTATAGTAATATGAGGCTATATAATTCCTTCCGTATTGACAGCGGGAAGCTTTTAATCTTATTGTTTATTTGAAAACATTTGTACACATCATTGTAATATTTACTCTTACATTTAGTTTACATATAGACACAATCTATTTTTGTATTATTCACAGTAGTTATCGTACATGATCTGTTTCCTGAACAATCTATGGTTGTATCACTAAGACATGCTGATTGACTATTTTTCTATAATATTTCTTATAAGGTTTTCATAAAGAGCAATTATAATCATTCAACCATTTATTTTATCTTTGATACATACCACGACTTTCCTACGTATCGATGATTGTACAACAGATGATGATAAAGCATTGAATGTGCTTACTTATTCACTTTAATTCATTCGTTTATTTTAAGACTCGCATTACAAATCATATGAAATATTACTTTTATTTGCTCAGGTTGTTGAAAGGTGCACTGTACAGGAATACACCCAAAATTTGTGCATTGAACTACATAGTTTCTTACATCTCTTTATGTTGTTCAACTGCAAAGGATCGAATAAAAATCATGCGATATCTTCCTCATCTACCTGAGCCTGCCTGAGTCTTTGACTTTATTTTTCCGACCATGTCAAAAAAACTAATGATCCATTTTTGTTATGTTAGACGCTTATTTCACAGTGTTTTAGTATTATTATTATTTAGTATTAGTATTAATATTATTCATCTTTTTTATTTATATGTAAAGATCGTGACGGAAAAATATTAATGGGATCATAAGATCATCTATTTGTTTCATAGATGCGATAAATTTGCTTGATCAGTCTACTTTTCCAAATAAAAATCATTGCGAAACTCGATTTTGAGTTTTTCTCTACTTTTTAAGTAAAAAAATTATTGAAATATGAAAATTTCAAGCTGCGACTCCAAAAAAGCTGATCTTATTTTCAGCTAATTCTTGGAGATTAATCTTTTGTCATATAAATACACTATTATCTTTAATATTTATTTACTGGAAAGGGATTTAATTTTAATTGAAAAGATTTAAGAGATCGTCTTAGGCCTTTATATACCTAGTCGATATTGAACGAAAAATAAACATAATTCGTAATTAAATTTTAATATTTTGCTATATATATATTTTTTGTTTAGTAAGAATTTTTCAAAATTTGTTTCTTTACTACCGAATTGAAGTATTTATCTCATATAAGTTAGTTTTCAATACGTGCCAATTAATGATACTCTTATAGAACGTGAGGTATCAATAAATCCAGTGAATGAATAATATATTATTAAGAGAATTTAATCAAATATAAATCATACGTTGATGATATTTTTAGGAACTGAACATATAGAAGTTAAGGAGTGATATTAAATAATTGATTAATTATCTAGTTGATCATTATTGACAATTTATTTTATTGATCTCATGTGTATACCATTAAAAACACGAATTGATCGGAAATAAACAACGTTTGCTCAAATTTACCGAAATATTGATAGATTTTTACTTAACAAATAATGCTTTTCATATTAATAATTAAGCCATCTTTGATTACAATTTTTATGTTTCAAAACTAAGCTATTTAATACATACGAATAATATATTTTTGTGCAACATCATCTGCAAAAATTAAATACACGTGCATCAAAATGCTATTTGAATAATCGTTATAATAATGTATGATAATTTTATTATTCATATGGATACTATTTTAAAATAAGAATTAGAAGTTAATTTTTTATGCAATCGGTATTTTACCATAAGAAAATGATTTCCTCGCTGACCTATACAATAAACCAAAATGGAAATAGTACCGTTTTTCAGATATACTTTTTCGACCTAGCTATACAAAAGCTCTTTATCTCTATTGTCATATAACGCATCACCTTTGAGGAGCATAAAGAATAGTTTATTTTTAAAAATAGTTTTAAAAAATTTCGTTGAATTCGCTCGTGAAATTTTCCAACTGAAGAATTTCACAACGATACCTCCAGAACAAAATTTGTGTTTTCAAGATTAAAAACTTGAAATTCTTTACAAAAATATATTTAGCTATTTGAACAGATGTTTTATATATACAAAAAATTTTTGAACAGGAAGAGGCCATTTTATACAATTTTATAGCGATCGCTAAACAATTACAGTATATTTACCCTAAATTGAAAATAGATATAAAATAAATGTAGCGAGGAATTCTTTTAATAAAGATCCCAATAAATTTATCTAAATTTTATTGAAATTTTATAATAATGATAATAATTAAGAACTTTATATAAGCATTAGTATAAATAGGTTCGTTAGATCGTGTTTGCTTGAAATGTTATTGTTTCTTTGAATCTAAAGCCAAAAATCGGGGGTTTCATTAACACATTCATAAAACTGAAAAAAGTATTTCCAATCTAATTAGAGAGAAGCAGGCCATTTCTAAATAAGAATGTAGGCAATAATATTGCTTTGATTTTCTCGAATTTTTAAAACGTATAAAAAAGATAATATATAGATCGCAGAGGCGATTGTATTCTATTTTTAATTAAAAATAATCTATAATTTGATAAACTTGAAAAATATTCAATTCCCTGATAACGATGTTGAGCTAGTGTAAATCAGAATAATAATTTAATTGTGATATTCTTGTTACGGGTACTGATAACAAAATTTTAAAAAATCTTCGAATTAGGCATGAGGCTAACTATAATTCTAGTAAAAACCATTCAAATCAAGAGAGAGCGATTAAAACTAAAGATACATGGTTCTACTTACTACAATCCGTGAAGCTAAATTTCTAATTCATAGTATAAAAATAAATCGCATTAATAAGAACAAAATATAATAAGAAACTTAATAAATGATTAAATTAAATTAAAATTCCAAACAAAAAAAATAAATACATTAGAGTATAGTAATAAAAACTAGTAAAAAACTAGTAAAAAAAATATAGTAATAAAAAAAAGAGTGTAGTATAAAAATAAAATTGATAATATATATAAAAAAATGGAATGAGTACATAATCTAATATATATATATAAAGGGTACTCTTCAAATTCGAATACATATGAAGTAATCGGATATATAATATGCTACATCATTTCTAAATAGTGTAACACCGATACTAAGTATAATATAGCAATCTATTTGAGGCTGAACGACATAAGAATCAAGTTCTTTAACATCTAAGGCACTTGTCACTTTAAACTTTAATTTAAGAATAATATAGAGAAGTTTTTTATACCTTAGAATAGAAGTCAGTAAACAACGATTGAGATAATAACGCTGTGAAATATACGTTTTGAATATAAAAACAATGTCTGAAAAACCAATGACCTTGACTTTGTCACAAAAAAGTTGAACGAGTGCACATGGCGCTCACGACAGTCAGATTTATTATCGTCTAGAATATTATGAGTAGTTATGTATTCTGTAATTTGATTAAAAACAATTGATTTTGGTACTTTGGCATCGGTATAAAGTTTGCTGATTCGCCTAAAATAGCCAGATTTCCGATTTGAAGTACATTTAGACACTATCCTCTAGTAAGCTTCCTCTAGACTATAATCAACGCTCAAAGTTTACAGAAGGAATGGGCGAGTTTACAGAAGTTTACAGAAGGAATCATCAGAACAGCCGTGTAAGTCAGGCGAATTGTTCATCGAAATTTATGTAGTAAATCTGCAATATTATTATCAATAAAAAAGCATTTAACTTATCCGGAGTAGAGATTGACAAGAACGATGTTTTTTTAATCAGTAAAGTTTGATACCCATTTCATTTGCACTCGTTCATAACTCCGAGATATTACCCACTGATCGAAGCCGACAAAAATTTAATAACCTCATTGCATCTCGAGATTTACATCCTATGTCTCACAATCTTCTAAAAATATGATTGTCTGAACGATCGTGTACTTTTATAAGCACCCCAACTTCCCAGTTCTAGTATATGCGTTAGTTTTTTTAAATTAAGATTTGAACAAGGCGTCGCTTTACGCTTATGAATAACAAAATTTTTCATCATCGTAGGAGCATTGTAAAGATTTACTAAGTTTATCATACGCAGGAGTGTAAAGCTCACGAGTTTGGCAAGAAGATGACTGAAAAGCTACAGCTTTAATACGCATACAATAGACAATTGTCGATGAATATGTTGTATGATGAGTATGTTTAAAAGATAGTGGTTGTAGTTTACAAAAAGACAATTGACCGGTTAAAATGAAGCGGATTATAGAGAGTCTGTCCAATTCATAGCGATAGTACCGAATAAAAATCAATAGCCATGTGTACAATTACAATTTACACATCATTTAAGTAGCCGTTTTCAATTGGACAATTAATTATACGGAAAAAAGAGCTAATCCGATCAACGGATAAGAGAGTTCGTTCCAATCTCTAAATATCTAGCTACTTAGATTGCTTAGTAATTTGAAACCTGCTAGAATCGTGTAAAAGAAGGCGCGACACCGCCTCCGCCAATATTTAAACGCAATTAATCCCTAATAAACTATATCTTGAAAGGCGAAAAAGGTCAGAATTCACCTATACCAATAATACGAAAGTTATTGTTATGAATCAGAGTTAAATAAATGTTCGCGTATAATATGCGCTTCAACTGATCGAACTTTGAGGTGCGCAGCGTTCAAGAGCATCTTTTTATCAATTTGTGCCATAATCAGTCCATTAAATCTTAAACTCAATTTTCCAATATCAAATCGGACACTTTTCCTTATCGGTTTTAGTATAATTATAGTGACTGGTAACCTTGTCATTAAAATAATTTGTGCATTTAAGAAAGCTATTACGTGTCCAGCTATGAAGATCGTTTCAAAAATTTTTCTAACAATTAGTTGCCACGTGGCAAAAGACAAGAGATTTGTAAAGTTATAGCTTAATTGTAAAAAAGAGTTCTAGGATTAAGTAGAGTTGATTTCAATTATGCATATAATCAGATGTATACTTATCACGTGCAAGATCAAAAAAAAAATTTTTTTCTCATAATTGGCGTTCGCGTTTACGAGATTTTTCTCAAGGATACAGTTAGAAATTTCCTGTTGATTAGAATTTACAGAATATCATATATTATTACGCTCAGATTTTGTTCTACAATCATAAATTTTAAAGCTTTTAATTTTGTACAAATCAGTACAATTTTTAAACACAGAAGCATTGCTCGAATCGTCCTGTTTAATCATAGATTTGTTAGGACAATAACTAATAGGCTTGATTTGCATCTTCAATTCCTTAGAATTGACGGACTTAAAGAACCCCTCCTTGGTATTATTAAACGAATATGTAAAATACTGGAGAGCTTGATTGATCGAAGTGATCTGTCCAACGTATAGAGACAGATGTGCTGGCACTAAGGCACATGCTGTTCAAAACATAAATTTTTCCTGCTGAATCTCGACAGCATATGCTGATATGTGGGAGAGAGAGAGAAGAGAGAGAGAGAGAGAGAGAGAGAGAGAGAAGAGAGAGAGAAGAGAGATTGTTCTTAAAATCCTTTACATATATTTTTGTTCATCTTTTGATGCTTATTTGGTCAAGGATAAATCCAAATTTCTTGATCGACACTATATTTATCCATCAATTTTGATAATTTGGTCAATCATCAAATTTTTGGATCCAAACTAATCCATCAATTAGTGAATAACAATATAAAAATTGATACAATAATTTCATTTTGTAAATTTTAGATAATATTAATTGAAAAAATTTAATATCAACCTGTAAAATTATATCAATAAATTAATTTAGTCTTTTCACCTAATAGTGAACAATTAAATGTTGCTGAGAAATACTTACTCTGTCTTCATTTATATATATATATATATTATGCAGATAAGAAACGAGAATAACAACCTAAAAAACGTTTTACATTAAACTTTATTAATTCTTTGTTTTTCTGAATACTAATGTAAATATTATTATTTAAATTATATTTGTTGCGAATCCATTTCTGAATAATTTTGTCACTTCACTGTACGAAGCAAAATAAAACGACGACTTTTTAAATTTTTCATACATCAGAAATTCTATTTTAATTGATTCATTTGATACAGAGCACAGTTTTTTAATTTTTCATGCAAAATGTCTAATATATACAAATTGTTTAAATAATGCTGTTTGTTAATAATCATTGCTGTTTGTAAATACATCATTGTATATGTAATTAATCAAAAGATTTCAATGACATTGTGGTAACGTTAAATAAGATGCGAGATCGAACGATAGGGAAATTTTTTTTTACACAAAAAATATTAATAAATAAAGTCTTATCCCATATATAATATTTTTGGCAACAATTAGTGCGAATTAAGTAATATTATAACGTAATACTCATACCTTAAGATTGGGCTATTTTCAAAAATAAAGTCTCTGTTACATTTCTAGAGTTGTTGATATTTTAAATATCAAAAAATTACTGTATATAAGATACGTCTTTTTACATTACCAGCTTGTTGGCTCACGTTAATTTTACTTAATTGAAAAAATTACACCTTGTGTTGGAAAAAAATCAATGTATTGGTGATCTGCTCGTAAAAGAATAAATAGAGTTATTTTAGCTTATCTATTTTAATTGTAAAGCATAATAAGATTATAATTTTTTAGGTGAGTTATAATCAAAGCAATTAGTACAGATTTCATGAATGTCGACAACTTATTAGTAAAAATTAATAACATTATAGACATTTCAATAAAAATTATAAATATATATATATATATATATATATATATATATATAACGAAAGTATGTATGAATTATAAAAATATATGTAATATTATATGTAATATATACAGTTATATATATATGGAATTTTATATTAATTACCATCACCATTAAACGACATTTCTGCCAAATGTATTAAGGATCATTACAATAACTCGATGAATTTCAGTAAAAACCATTAATTTTTGTAGCTGTTTATTATTATTGATTAAGATTAAATAAATTTTTTATTATAAATATCAACACCATTTGTTTAATATCTTCCAAATACATTATTATATACTTTCCTATGCTTTTTTTCTTTAGCAAAATTTATAAGACGAACTTTACTCACTACACTTGTGGTTTTATCCAGTATATCTGTTTTATTGTTTTATTATTTTCTATGAAAGTATGAAAAAGATACCTTATTCGAATAAAAATTAGTGACTCATATATTTATATATATATATATATATATATATATATATATATATATATGAACGTGCAAACTCACTATATATCTTTGTTAAACCTGCCACCCAGAACTCTTGTGTTTTCTGTACTGCAGATTCTCACAATGATAGTCGGGTGTATAAGCTCAATTTTAAGAAAGGAGAAAAATATAGATAAGTACATTGTGTTACGTTATAGTAAGACGTATACAACCGCGTTATAGGTGCAAGAAATCCGACGAAGGAAAATTATCCTCACTTAAGCATTCGTTCCATGTAACCTCCCTAGAACTATGCTCGCGCGACTCGAGGCACGTCTCGCGAAATCATAATAGCGCAACTTTCCAGACAATTGATTTATCAATTATGCAGAGACAAAAACGGAGTCGATGTCCCCGTGTATTTACTCCCACCAACCCCTTTGGCAACTCTCCCATACAGCCGCATTTATTTTCTTTGGTAACATGTTACGATTTCGTCCGAGGCACGAAGAGGAATGTCGAGGTTCAGATGGAAGTCATATTACCATTGTGCTCGCTTAAATCAGTTCGGAATATTTGTACAGAACGTTATATATTTATCGTATACTCTTCAATTTAATTAAAAACAGTTCTTATTCAAGCGAATTTTGGGTGACGATTTGACTACAGGACAGCTGCTTATATACTATAAACGCTCGAGAAAAAGGATCAATCTTATTAAAATACAATTTTGGTTTTTTAAAATACAGTCATTTAAAACCTGCCTATATTGGCAAAAAAATATAGGCGATCGCACAAGTTTGTGCCTAAATCAATTTCTAAAAAGTTATACAAAATGTGTGTTTGGTAAATTATTTTTGATAATCCTGGATTAAATATGGGCTTACTCAAGATGTATTTGTATGGTAACTATATAATGTACATAAGTATAACATTATAATTATTATTCCTTTAAATCCAACGTAACAATATAAATGTCTAAAAACAACAAAAATAAAAAAGAAACGAGTGTCTTTAAAATTCATGTTTCAGATTTCGAGTGGGCGTTGGGTCTGAATCGCTTCAGTCTTCGCTTAATGGGCATTTGGCCAGAAGATGAACGCAACAGTAAAATATATTTCAATATACGCGTGCCTTTGATGATACTGGCTATTTTTTTCTGCCTGTTTTTACCGCAAATGTACGCTTTACTCTTAGTGATAAACAACTTACAGCTTGTCATAGATAATTTAATGACAAGTTGCGCTGCGATAACGTCGTGCGTAAAACTTTTCTTCATATGGCGAAGTAAGAAAGGTAAAATTTTTACTCAATAAGCCGTGACAAATTTTAATGACTTTCAGTCGCACCGCATTAGAGTTGTAATTACATTGGCAGCTTAACATTTTTCCATACTTGGATGTTTTTTCTGTTCTTTTAATTTTTATTTTATTATAGTACAGTGCATAAAAGCATTTGAATAGTATTTATAAAATATATACAGTGAAATTTATTGACTATTGGATGAACTTTGTTACAGTTTTTTTTTCAAATAAATTAGTCCTTATGTGTATTTATCTCATAAATCTAAATAATAATGTACCAATATTTTTTAGCTTTCTTCTTTTTATTAACTAGATAAAAACGGTTAAATAATTTGTTTTTGATTTAATAATAACTTCATGATTATTGCTATGTATCTTATCAAAAATTATAATAATTTCTATTCTCTTATCAGATTATTTACTGGAATTAATATTATCGAAAGTTATTTTTAACTATTACAAAATACGTAGTTAACATTATGTTTACAAATCCCAATCAATTACAACTAAACTCAGGGTAAATGAGGCTTTACGGACTATTTATTTTTCATTATTACTAATATTAATTAATTCTAGGTTTTTAATTATAAAATCATATATAATGAAAAATAAAATCATATATAATGATGTATATAATGAAAAATATATGATTCTAACACTCGACGAGTTTCACAAAAGCGATGGGTTAAATCGACTCACCTTAAGTATTATATAGGTGATTAAATTAAAATGGTAAAACTTGTATTTTATAAGAAGTACATGAGCAAAAAAATTTTTTTTTAAAAAGATAAAATTTTTTTTAAAAATTATTTTTGATTATTCGAGAAATAACTATTTTGTATGTTGTGTTCTAAACCACCTGCTGAGATCGTCTGTAAGATAACAAATTAAACGTCTAATCTTAGACATAGAATGATGGGAAGAGAAATCCAGAAATTATAACCTGAAACTGTTTAAAATAATAATCGAAGGTAAAAATTTGAAAGACATGAATGATGTAAAATTCTTTATTATATATAGCATACACCTTATAAAATAATATACCTGTTAAGCCTCTAGAGCTGGTTAAAATAAATGATAAATTAAATTACGCTATTAACTACTTGATGAAACGGGATTTAAATAAGAAAAATGTAAGATTTAAACACTTCCTAAGTTCCACAAACGCGAATAAACGTCTAGGGGCTTAAATTACTAGATTATTTTATGAGATATATTAATAAAGAATTTTTTATCATTAATAACTTTGCAATATATATATCTCCCGTTATCAATTTAAATATTTTCAGATTATAATTTTTTATTTCCGTTCCTATTATCGTACGTCTAAAATAAGATTACCTATCATTATGTTACTGACAAGCCCAGCAGGTGGCCTAGGGCGACTTTCATTTTTGTTCAAACATTTTTTCTCTCGCATTCTCGTTATAAAATATAGGTTTTACGAAGCTTAGAATTTGACACGTTTTTAGATTTAAATTCAATATCACTGGTATAATATAATAACGTAATTTAATTTGTTATTTGCATATACATAACTTGTGGTGAATGCATTATGTTTTGCAGAAAAATTATGATACAGTTGTAATGGATTACGTGGATAATATATTAGGTTTAGCTGGTCATAAATTAAATATGCTTGGAGGATATCTAAACTAAAATTATGTACAAAAATTCATTCAAGCATAGTAAAGATCGGAAACACTACACAGCTGAATTAAAAAAGGAAAACTAACAAAACAATTTAATATTTTCCAATACAAACAGCTTCCATTTATTCCATAAATTTTATTTGAAATTAATTAACAGGATACGCAAATTTCCAATTACAAAACATAAAAAAGCTTTGGATATATATTATATAAAATTATATATTATATTTTATATAAAAATTATAGATAAAACTTATTTTTTCTATAAAACATAGACATTATTACCTTTAGTTTGAAGGGTTCAAGATCTATTTAAATCCACATCCTTTGAAGTAATAGTAAGAAGTATATTCATAACCCGCATTCATTGACCCTAGGATTGCAATGAAACCGATGGATTATTAAGCGTAAATACATTTACGATCGTATGAACGGAGGGAATTTAATTTTAGCATGTAGAAAAAGTTTTATAAATGTATTATTGGTTTTTCATTTAAATATTGAATAATTTTCACATATTTACATTTTTAATTTTTTTTTCTATTTGCATAAATACAATTTCTTCTCTTCATATCAAAATAAATATATTGATCAACAATATCCTGAAATTGGAGCTCGTTTGATTCATTTGTTTCATTGGAATGCTACGGTTAGTGAATTTGGATTATGTGTATTATGCTTTTGTACGTATTTCCTATCATAAAAAGCTCAAATTATAAGTAATAATGTCTACTTATTCCAGAAAAGATAAGTTTTATATATAATATTTATAATGTACTTAAAATGATCTTTGTATTTTGTACTTCTACAGTGGTGCCTACCTTTAACTTAACGTTTACGTAATATAGCACGAATCTATACTTTTTAAGTCAATACACTGATGTCTATAAATTTTTTCAAAAATTTCAATGCTAAATCTAAATAATATCAATTTCAAAAGATTGCTAACTTTTTCTTTTCAAGAAAGTATTACAGCCAGTGGTTCAATCCATGGCTAATGATTGGTTACGGTTAAAAAGCAGTTGGGAATTCGAAGCAATGAAGAAGGAAGCCATACGAGCAAGATCATTCACTATAGGCGGTTACGTATTCATTGTATGCTGCTATATGGGATTCGCGGCATCGCCTCTTTTAGGCATCAACGTACGCATGATCTCCAACATCACGGATTACGGCGATCGTTACCTGCTCGTGCAATCCTACCTGCCTTACGATTACTCGAAAAGTCCCAACTACGAGATAACGCAGATTGCTCAATTGACGTCTGGTTTATTCATCGCGATGAGTGTATCCATTCCTGACAATTATTTCGGAGCTCTGGTATTCCACGCCAGTGCTCAGTTCGAGATACTTGGCGTTCATATTGAAAATTTCATAGAGGAAGGGCATGTAATGCAAACAATATCAAGAGAGATGCGAAGGAGGAGATTTAATCAAAGTTTGAAAATACTCATCGACAGACATGTACATTTGCTAACGTAAGACTTACGTCGTATTTACTGATACATTTAATCATATGAGTATGTCGACAATTTTATCAGTACATTCTGGAAACTATATATTAATGATGTTGGAACAGCAGTAATTTTTTTTATCGAAGTTACACAATCTTCAATAAGGTTATACCAATTGAAATTTAAAATTAAATGATTTATTATGCACTAAATTATTTGATTTAAATAAGATATTTCGTTTTAGAAACTTTACTTATAACAAAAAAGATATTTGAATGCATGCAGGGGTTAAAATATCGCTTTCTATCCTTTAAAATACATTATTCCCAAGATCCAGTAGGTTCAAAAGCACTTGGTTTTTAGATATTTTTTTTCTAATTCAGGTTCGTTAAATGATGGCGACAGTTTTGAGTTTTGTTTATCCATTAGAAATTTTTAAGATACACTCACAAAACTCTTCTAAATTTTCATTTATTTATTTTTGAATAAGTGTTTCGAAATATCCTTCGAAGGTTCATAAAGCCCTATAAGTACTGTACTTATTGCTCTTTCTCCTTACTAAACGTAAATTTTTAAGTTCATATAAGTTACATGATAACATGGTTTTCATAGGGTTCTCAACGATCTCAAGCTTATAGTTTTTTTATCATTTCCATGGCGTTATCAGTATTTCTACAAGTGATGAGAGACACCCACCAGATTCCATCAACTTCTTCAGAGCCACCTGTTTTGCAAACATTGATTGCCCTCCATTTGCCTAAGTTTCAAAAATATTCGTTGAGAAATAATGATATTATTGGAGATGATACGATAGTATAAAAATTGAAGAAAAGTCGGACATCCTGTTTTGTTGGATAATGAATCTAAAGATAAAGTTATCCAACTATCATAGGACGAAACATATATACACATGGCATTGACTAAATTCAATGTTTCACTATTTGCTATTGGTCAATATTTTTTGTAAAAGTAATTAGAATCTTCAACCAGTTGGATACTATAAACTACGTACAAGTAAACCGTCAGTAATTTTTTCCTTGTATGTAAAGTTTGCATAACACTATATTGTCAAAAAAAGTTTTGCTTATTCTCCTAAATTATATGTCGAGATCTGATCAGGAATTATTTTTCAGGCGTATTTGAGCCAGCAATTAACAAGTGTAGGTCTTTTATTCCGATTCCTTAGACTCTAGCAAACGTCAAATGATAACAAGACAAATGATTTGATCTTAGTCTTTGTTGCGATTGCCTAAGGAATTGAATAATTTAAGAGGATTTTTTTCAGAAAAATCTGAGTTGATGAGAGGTTTTCTGGATGTTTATAAATTTTCATTTAAATATCTAACCAAATATATCATTCGAGTTAAATTGGCAGATATTCTCAATTATTTGTATGAAAATTATGAAAATTACAATAGAAATTTTGAATCTACAGCAGCTGAAATATCTAAAAGTAATATTCGAGGGGTATTCAAAAAGTAAGTTTCCCTGTGTTGTGAAAAAAATAAAATTCTAGTTATAGATTATAAAAATAATTAGACTTTATTCTCCTAAACTATTTTTTACATAGTTGCCTTCGACTTCAATACATTTTTTGTATCTATTTGTAAGTTTAAACAAACCATCCTTCAAAAATAACGTGCCCTGTTTTTGAATCCATGGATTAACGACTTTTTTATTACATTATTTGAAGCGATTTTGTGATTTGTATGGTGAACCCACGTTTCACCCCCTATCATTATACGTGAATAAAGATCATTGCCTTTCTTTTCAAGCATTTTAAACACTTTTGGGTGACGTAAAGTCATTTTTATTTGTGGTTATCAGAAAGTAGGCATGGGACCCATCTTGCATAAACTTTACTGTAATCAAGCTTTTCCGACAATATTGTATGGATTGAAGTTCGGTGAATTTGATATTCAGGTGACATTATTTACAAAATATTATCAATGGTCGATCGTCTGTTCTCCTGAATATTTTTTGCAACCGCTGCAATCGAATCGTCGGTAATCGCCATTTTTGAGCGTCCTACATTTTTCCTGTTTAACCCTTTTGCAGTTAATAAAACGTATAACTGTAAGTAATTCACAATCAGACCCGCTTTGTACTGGTAGTTCTATGATTGTCGAACTCGTACTACTGGAAAAAGTACTCTTGGCCTCCAAAACCTATTTCCCTCTTATCGGTAAAGCTAAACTGAAATTATGATCATCTTAAATCGATTAGGTGGCGTCTGAAAAAACTTCAGACTATGGAAACTTACTTTTTAAATCTAATTTAAATAATGTAATACAGGATGTTGTGCGAGACTTGTAATATAATCGCAGATTTTTGAGAAATATGATTTCAACTGAAAATTTTAGGTAGCATAATTCTAACTAGAGTTCTGTTAAATATGATTCCTATTTACGAGTCAGTATGATATGACAAATATGAGTCATTTCTAATACAGCTTGCATTGACATTATTCTACTTCAAGTTTTCAAAACGTGTTCCTTAAGAATTTGAGTTAGGCTGTTATATCATAATATATTCTAGTCATATATTTTTGGTATGCATAGACATCAGACTTTTATTTTCTAATTTTTTTAAATTATCTGATAGATTTTGTGAACACGAGCAGTTTTTCAATATATTTGTTCTGAAAATATTTTTTGACTATGTTGTTTTTTAACTCTATTTCATTACATCATCTTTATCATATCATTCTCTTTTTAAATACGAGATATGACCAAAATATAACAAGACTTTTTATTTTAAGTAGTAACATTTATTTTTTTGTGAATATTGATTTTCTGTATTTTATACCAATTTCCCTCGAACATAGTGTCTTATTTATGCTAGTGCTTGTCCGATCTAAAAAGAACTTGAAATTCATTTTTGGATTAGATAGAGAGATTAGATTGAGCTGCTGCAAAAATACTACTTAAAAACATTTATTATTCTCATCGATACTGTTAAAACGTCTTACTTCCATGGGCTTCTTTAGGTTCGGGAAGAGGAAGGATTCACAGGGGGCGATATCCGATAAATACAATTATTGCAGCTTCCGTGTTAAATGGTGTTAAACTCTTAACATTTCGAGAAAATTACTGTACTTTATTCCATTTTTATAAAAAAATTTGATACATTTCTTTAATAACTCTTTTTGCATTATTTGATTTTAAAATAATTCCACATTCTTTATTTATTTACCGCTGTAAGCTAAATAGATTATCATTGGAAATTATTTTAGTGTACAAAATATCTGATTGTAATCTAATAACTTTCAGAAATTTCAAAGCCAGTTTTTTCAAAGAATTAGTTTTTATATAGCCTTGGACTTAATACTAGAACTTCCCTTACATCTCTTATGCTATTTTATAAGGTCCTATCTGTGAATGCCTATTATCGATGTGATAGGTCGTTTGCAATTTATCACATATTGTAGTTTTGGACAACCATTTTCTCAGTATCACATCTGGCGCTTAGTTTATTGAGCTTGAAAAATATTTACAGTAGAAAAAGACCTACGAAGATGAAATATTTTAGTGGTCATCTTTCTGAGGTTAATAATGATACCAAAATTCCTCTTATCTATCCCGATCATTTGAAACGTTCAAATGTATCTAATCTATGTAAGTTTTTGATAGTATTATAGTACTTTTTTGAAAGTTTGCAAATTTTTCTATTTGAACAACTGATGGAGAATTTTCAGTCTAATATCTTTGCTTAGTATATAATGCAAGAATATAAGCTGTATGTAACAAGTATCAATTTTCATATGATTTTCTTGTCAATGCGCAAATGTATATTACTAAAGATATTGGTATACGTATAATGAATAAGAAAAATGCAAGAAATAATTTTTTTTAATGTTTCATCTAAGAAAATTTTCATAATTTTTTTGTAGGTGACAAATATTTCATTTTGATACTTTGTATATTGTTTATTTGTTAATCTTTATTATAATTCTACAAACTTCTTTTGTTCTATATTTAAATTTCTTCTATATTTGGATCTGTTTATTTCAATTATAATATATAGTATTAATTTTTAAAAGTTAAAAGTCAAAGTAGATTAGTTGTTGAAAAATCTTCGAAAATGATACGCTAACAGGACCACTATACTCATATGTCTACCTCTATACAGTCTCTACACGTCTATCTTTATAATAAAAACCGATTTATTAATTTAAAGTACTTTTTAAAACGATCTATATGTTGGTATAAATTCCTATACACTTCTTAGCTACGTAACTGTTTACATATATAAAAAGATTCTTTAATATTGAATTTTTTTTAAAAATAAATTTTAATTTATTTTTTTCGAAATTGTACCAAATTGATATTATATAGCCAATATTTTTTGGTAAAAGGCTAAAAAAATGGACTATTTACTATATATTATACTAAATTTATCTCGTGTATTATATAGTTTTTTATTAAATACTTGCAATACTATAGAACGTCGTTTTTTTTTGAGGGTCTATAAGATAACTTTAGTAACAGTGAACGTGCAAGTGCTTGGACAAAAGCTGTAACTTATGCAAGAGTTAGACGATAATGTAAGAAATAGGCACAATTGAAAGAAAGTATATGAAAGAAAATTATCCTCACTTACATTTCGTTTTTTTACCTAAGAGTGCTTATTATCATAACTTTGCAGACAGCTTGTTGATTAATTATGAAGAAACAGGAACTAAGAAAAAAGGTTCGATATTCCAATGCATTTACTTCAACTCACAACCCCTTTGCAGTTATAACTATTTTCGGTAACAATGTTGCGGTTCTACCTACACGTAAAGAAGAAAATTGTAGACAAAAAGTATATCAGCAAAATGAGCTGTAACACGACAAAGGTCAGCTTGAGAGCTAACAGCACATGACGCAATCGATATGCAACGTACTTTCATTATTTCCATATTAGTTATCAAAATAACCATATATTCTAATAGACTTTATATTTATTCGAATTTTTAGTTAATGAAAAAAAACATGGATTGTTCTTTTGCTGAAGTTATTTTGATATAATTATCCGTACTATTGAGAAAGGAAGTCTAAACTCTTGCAGTTCTTGCAATTAGACTTCAATACTGGTCTTCTAAGCAAGCAATGAATATTGATTTATATTTCGATAAAATAAGTTGAATTTTGATACAGTTGAATGAAAGTCCAGTATTTGATGCATGGATCAATATAAATTCCAACAATCTATGCATTGTCGATTGTTTAAAAAGAGTAAATAATTATTTAATTGCATAAAATTATTACGTTAGGTGATATGCTAGAATGTATGATCATTCCTTGCTAGAATGACATCTATTTAATGTTAGTGATTATTCACTGATTTAAATTTAGACAGCATTATTAAGAAAATTTACAAACATCTATATAGAATTTTCAAATATATAACGTATTGGTCGATAGAAAATTTTACTTCATTCATTTCGGTTTACATCACGTTTGATTTTTATATAATTAATATTGAGCAGATTTTTTATATTTAATTTTTCTGTAAAACAGTTTCAATTCGTATTTTAGTACTACTGTCGGTGGTACTTTTCAACAAACACTTGCTTCTTGAAAAAGTATTTGTAATTTTTTCCAATATCTTGGTAAAGAATAATGCGTTTTGTTTAACAAAAATCTTTATTTCTCAACATAATCTCTTTTTAACACAATAAACTCATTCTAATGACTTTCAAATTTGTTAATGCCTGGAGAGTTTCTCTAAATAGGAATTGACGCCAAAGATTTCGACCAGAACCAAAGGTTTCGGTGACGAGGTGATGTCCGAAATCGAATTTCTTTCATCGAAGTCAATTTTTCTGGTTCAACAAAATGAAAATAGTCGCTGTGAATTAAATCTAGAGAATATGATGGATACGAAAGTAATTTCTATTTAAATTTACAAGTTTTTTTTTCAGTTTGTCGATAAATCGGGCCAATACAGCTGCATAGTTCTTGTCATTAATCGTTTTTTTTCTCTAGTCAATTTAATCGATATAGATTTTACCTTGTAAATGCTAAAAAGGTGCGGCAATGACCTTTCCGATGCAGTCCATAATTTGAATTGATTAATCATCTGTGTTCTACAGTGACAGATTCATGGAACAATAACGTAAATCCACAATAAGATCGCGCTTATATATCGTCGAAAACGCCTTTGAATCAGTAAACGTTATTTTTCGTGATTCTTAATGAGTAATTACAGCATCTATTTTGCTGAAAACTTTTCGTACCTAACTGATCTCTCAAGATTAAAATTATTGAAAAATAGAAATTATCTGTTGCCTCATCAATTTTAGATGGTTTTTTAACTTCACCCGTAAGGCCCTGACATAGTGAGGCTCCCATTTGCTGTAAGTTTAATTGGTTTGATAGCGCTGAAAATCATCGATTAGGATTACGAATATCAATCACAATTATCATTCGAGCATATGCTTCGCGAATCCCATTCATTATAATACCATACAGTAATGTCAACTGTAAATATCTTTCAAGAATATCAATGACGAATACCATTAAACGAATTATATTATTAAATGTTCTCATTGTTTCTCTATGACAAAAAATCTATATTTACTAAAAAATAATTTTAATATAAATGTGTATAGAGGAATTAAAAAGTTAATTATTTCTAAAATATATCAAGACCGATGGTAATATCGATATTTTCAGCACCTATTGGCAACGCCAATTGTTCCGGTATAATAATTCGGTATAATAATAGAAATATTCTAGAAAACAATCGACAACATTTTGAAAAGATTTCTATTCATAAACTGTTTGTAGTATTGGGATAACACGATGTAATGAAGTATTAGGAGTTTAAGTCAATCTAATTGACTGGATGCTCAAGAGCCTAACCACAAACAACACAATTGTTTATCGGAGGCATGCAAATATACAATATCCGGTATCAATCGCGATGTTCCTACTAGGTGGACTCCACCGCAGCAATTTCAGTACGTTATATAAACGCTGGTGTTTACCATGTATCGGAATAATCGATGTTATCATCACGTGCTATGATGACCGGTTTCTATCACCGTGTCCCGGAAGCACCGTCATGGTTCTATAAGTTGAACATTTTTTACGAGCTTATCCGTACAGTTGACTAAAAAGAATATCAGACTGAACGGGACTTGAAACAAATATACCGCACTTCTTGAGGTTTCTTCTATAAACGATCCTTAAGAAATGCCGTATGTTTTCAATACAGTGAAAGCACGACAAGACAATTAGCATTTAGATATTCTAATTATATATCATATATAATATTATGAAGATGAAATGTTTCTTAGCAATCTTACTATTCGTATCAGAGTGTATTATATTAAAATATTGATACTTTTTATCTATGTTATGACAAGTTTTAATTTTTATAGACTTACGTCTGCAGTTGAACATTCCTTTAGTATTATAATAATGACTCAGATATTGTGTATGTCTGTAATGGTTTGTTGCCTGGGATTTCAAATTTTAAGTGTAAGTTGTAAACTTATTATAGTTATTTTTATTTATTTTTTAAAACTATAATATTTACTTTACAGTTATTTGGAACACATATTCATAAACCATCATCACTTCAATTGTTGACGTTGATTGGAACTTTATTTACATTAATGTTGCATACGCTCGCTGACTGCTTGGCTAGTGAAGTTCTTGCATATCATGTAAAATCCTTTCTGCTATTATGTAAACACTTACTTATTTAAAAAATTCTACCTTAATTACTTAAGGTAGTTCGAGCGCGACTTTTAAGATGACAAAATGAAAGAATATTTTATGTTTGTATATTTTATATATATACTTAAATAATATCCAAATAATGTAATCAATGTTCATGAATTTCGTTTATTAACTAATCAAACTTTATAAATATTATTACTATTCCCTATATTTGTCAGATTTAATGTTAAATCAAAAAAATTGTTCGATTTCTGACAAAGATCATTAAACAAGTTTTTGAAATGGCCAGAATATAACATCTAAAATATGAAACGATAGTTTAAAATTTATATTTTTAGTGTATTGTTTTCTTCGGATCTTCCTTTTAGACATTTTAGAAATTGTCTAGGAACTTAGTTTTAGAAAAAACATAATTTTTCTGGTTTACGGCTAAGCGCATAATGATTCAGTTTCATTTTACGTTTATTATAAGGTTTATATTATTTTTTTACTATTTCAGTATTTACATTGACTGCATTGAATTCCAATGTTTCGAATATCAGATACTTAATGTTCATACAGAAGGGATATGTTATTAAAGATTACGTCAATAATATTTAAAAGATTTTTATAAGTTCAAATGAGATATCTCAAGAGGACGAGCAAAAATTGGAAGTTCGTCAAGAATCTGTAGATTTATTTAAAGGAATTACAATTCATGGCTACTTATGAACCTATTATATTACATTTTTTGAATATTATATTAGTCAATACTTACAGACAATTAATATAGATCTAGTTTCAGCCAACGGTTTGCTATTATTTCTAGTTGACTTTATTTCATATTTTCGCACTGACTTTTTAAAATTTCAGACTCAAACAAAATTCTTGAAGAAATCTCATAGGCCAGGCAGAAAAAAAAACGTAAAATAAATCGATTCAGCAACAATACAATTTTAATTTTACACGAATCTGAAAATTTTTAAAGTATTAATGGTGAAAAAATGAAACCAAGTGCAACGAAACTTGTGGGTCTTTATTTAAATGGTGGAAATAAAGATTTACTAAAAGAATTAAAATAATTTTTGCCCCCAATACAAGTGTAAATTTAGGTTTTTTTTTAATCGTGCAAATGGTAAAGAAAAGTGTATTACAATATGTCCTATAATAGAATTACATTGGATGATTAATAAAGCAATGATATAAATTTTGCCAAATATAGCATTTACTTAGTAAATTACATTAGTAGATACTCATGATTATTCCTATAGTGAATTCCGAAAGCGAGCGATCGTTTTTTAGTATCTAAAAGGAGTTACTATCGATCGCTTAGTTTTGATTATTTAATAAATGAGTTTGCTAATATGAAAAGCAGAAAAAAGTGTAGTTAGTACCATGTATACTACTTTAAACGAATTATTATTATTATGTATTATACTTTTACAACTATTCTTTCTTCACGATTTTAATTTGAATCGTATTCGAACCATCTTACAATGCATAAATGAATAAACAATGCATACTTATTTACAATGATATTTGTCATAAGTATCAACTTGTATACTTTATAATATTTATATATTTTCAGAGTGAAGGGATATTTTATAGAATTTATAAAAGCAAGTGGTGCATGATTCCTGAATGTAAAATTCGGGATTTTATTCCGATGATGATTATTTCAAAAAATCCAAGAAATTTAACCGCAGGCAAGATTGTTTCTCTGACACTGTCATCTTATTGCAATGTAAGTGAACACATTTCTATCAATTCAAATCACATGATTCATTTAATTATGAAAGAAGTTTAAATTTTGAATCATTTTCCAATTAACAGATTTTAAAGACATCGGTGGGATATGTTTCTATGTTGTATGCTGTTGTCAGAATATAAGTGTTACAATATAAATTAGTTTATTATAAGCAATGTGCGATTTTGTCTATATAAATGAATTTGAATATTTTATAAATCTCATTACCTGGTCATTCATATAAAAATCGCCTTTTTCAAATTGCCTAACACATTCTTTATAGATTTTACTCGAAGAAGCTTAACTACTACACGAAAGAAAAGTTGAGCGTTAAACTCTATATTTCGAATTCCTAGTTCCAGGTTCAATTATGATTATGGGACTATCTCTCTAACTTAGGCTTCACCATTAACCAAAAGCGATATTCGGATAAGTATATAATATAATTTCTAACCTTGGCCTTCCTGTAAATCTATGTTCGAAGCTATCATATTCCAAATGCAACTTAAGTCTGAATTTTTAAATTAATCGGGGGTCTCAGAACTTTTCAATATCAGGTGTTTCATTTTGATTCGTGCACGCAAGTAATTCTGTAAAAACAATAAACAAATGATGATGACAATAATTTAAAGGAGTTTTCCCTCGATCAATTATTTTTCTATATGTATACACGTTCACGAATAAACGATCTATTTCAGCTGCACTTTCGTATATAGGAAAGTAACGCATTGCAATACTAGGCGAAATCTTCTTCACGTAATATAAAATGGTCTTGGAACTAAGATGAATATTAGCCACTCATCTTAAGACTCATAAAAATAAGATTCAAATATAAGTATCATTGTTCTATATCGCTGTTATATTGAAATGTTATGCATACATATTACTGTTGTACAGACAAGAACAGCGTGTTAATGAGACTGTTTGAAGAAGAACGAAACTTACGCGGTTACTCAATATATAAAAAACTTTAGTGCTGTCGAAGCTAATTTTTATCCAATGAGAAAAAAAGTATTTTGTTTTAAATAAAATTCTCTGTAAATATGTAATTAGGGAAAAGTTTAGCTAGCAGTTACCTTCGTTGCCATTTACTCTACGTTATTAAAAAATTTCATGTGAATTCGCCGAAGGGTTTTAACAAGGGAACGTTGCAAAAAGTTTCTAAATTAATTAAGTTTAATTAAATTAATTAGATGACTTTAAATATTTCCCCTCATAGGTTGGAAAAATAAGTTTCGTTTATAAATATTTTTTGTATTTACGTGTAGATATCTGGAAAAGGGTCTGATGGATATCTGAAAAGGAAGAGTAAGCCTTTCAGATTGATCTTCAGCTAAAAGTCAAGTTAATTTCAAGGCCATTTTCAAGATTTGAATCTATGTTTCTAATATTTAACATCGATTGATCCGAGCAGTGATAAATCAGATCACTGTGCCTTCTCATGAGTGCGAGTTCTCGAGTTAGCTTTTATTTTTATACTGTTAAACCATGAATTAGTTTGATTAAAATGTAAGTCCGTAGAGAATTTATTATAGCTAAAAGATACTATTTTGTAATATATCGTACATATTTTCGAGGTAGATTTAAGAATTTCATGATTATCATGATTATCTTGATCGAAGGCGTTATCTATTGACCGTATAATATTCATTCGATTTGGACAAGAATCTCAAAAATTTCAAATGTTTTCTTTTATTTTGCTGTAACGTAGAGTCCTTTCACCAACTAACAAATTAATTAAAGAGGCACCATCGTATTTATAGGTATTTAGTTTAGTTTTTGTATTCTTGTATGTTTCGGTGATCGCTTACGTCCATTTTCCCGTATTTTAGGTAATAAATAAATTATATATCTACTATTACAGTCGTACAAGTTCTGTAAAAGTTTACCATTTCAAAAAACATAGCTTTAATGTTGTCTCGGGATATTTACATTCTTAGATCGATGTAACACTTTGCTTTAAGTAAAGTGTACGATACTAGCGATAACGAGGAAACCCAAGATATTGGATTTTAAAATCACTAAATTCACATTATGTTTGTCATAATGCAATATTTCTGCAGTCTTTAAAAAAAACAAACGTTTTTAATAATACAATGATATTAGGTGTTGCAAACGTTGAAAAAGTATTACGCTTACTTATTGGTCAAACGTTGGAAGGTCTACTTGGCTTTGGAAGTCCAAATTTTATAAACTGGAACTCAAAGATTTGAGTTCGATATTCTTTGAATCAAATAATATTGTAATGGTATTTTTTTCCACCTTTTTGACATATTGGAATCTGGTGGTAAGCCTTGCTATAACTGATCGTTGAAAAAATCGTCTTCCGACTGAGCAACTTGCGAGGAGGGCATCTGCCGTCATGCGGCAATTACTCCGCAAATTTATAACATAATTTTAAACATTGGCGTGGGTACAAGTATACGAAAATTAAAAGCAAAAATAAGAATGCGAGACAATAACTGGCTATAACCTTTTCACTACCCGGCTGTAGTTTGGGGAAATTTCTAGAATAAGCTATAATCAACATATTTCTCATTCTTATTAATTTATATTATTATTAATTAAATAACTTAATAATTTTAGAAAATAAAATAAATGATCAATAAATTATTAATAATTTAATTTCAAGCGTGTGTGCCCTAAAGGGAATATTTATATAATTAATAGAATACTATATAGTGAAAGTAATTTAAATTTGATTTATAAAAATAGATTTATAAAAATCTACTAAAATAATAAATAAGTAAGGTATAATAGCAGGTGGCTAGAAATATGGCCTTAAGTTTTGAATTATTATAGCTACATACAATTTTATAAACATCTATATAAATTGATTAAATTTGCAGATCTCTATGGAGTATCTACTAACAAAAGCATCTAAAAGTTCATTTTTCTAAAATTTTGTAGAGTGAACGACTTTTTTACAAAAATTTTCGACAACACCAAGCTATTTTGTAACTTATTGAGGGTGTAAAGTTCGATTGAACAGCACAATGAAAAATAATTCATAATATATGAGATAAGTACAGATTTAGGGGCTTAGAGTTTAATAAATTGTTTATCCTCGACTCGTGTAGGGGGGCATCATTCTCTCTAGCTCAGGGCCTAAAAAACAACCCGTCCTTGTGCTTAATCAATAACAAAATATTATATAACGTATATAATGTTAACGTAAAAATATAAACATTTTTTTTAATGAATTAATAATCTCTAAAATATGTACTAGGAATTAAATTATTAGAAAATATTTACTTTGAAAAACTGCATTAATAAATTAGATATAGTTTACAAAACTATTAATAGCTTTAAATAAAGATTAATCAATCAACTTAATTAAAAACAAAATATTTCACAAAGCTCATGAAGTTGACATATTCAAAATATTATCTAAGTAAATTAAATTCAACCCAATTTAATAATATACTTCTAATTTTAGCTCTGACCTAAATACTTTGTTATTTTTTGAATCGGCTTCGAGAAATAAGAGCTTAAAAAATATTTTTTAAAAATTGATTTGAATTAGGTTTTATACATTATTATAAATTGATTGCGATTTTCTAAAGTAGATTTACTATAATTTTATTAGTACATTTTTCGAAGTCGGTATTTTTTAAATGTTAGATTGTAAGGTTCGATACAAAGACACATTTATGTTTTTATTATAGTTTTATTAATCAACTATTGCTCAATTTTTTTTACCATCTTATTAAAATTTATAATACTTTTATTAAGACATATCAATATAAAAATTAATTGTAATACGATCAATAATAATACTTGTACAAATAATATTAACGAATATGAAGCTTTACAAACATAAAAAATAAATTAAATATATCTGAATAGGTTACTATTAGACTAGTTCATGATTGTTTCTATCTTCAATTTATAATCATTGCATTATGCAAGGAAGTCGCGATAAAATATAGTGTTTTTTAAATAGTTTATTTTATTAGAATTTATTTTTTAAAGTATACAATATTGTACCAGCAATTGCTTAATAATTTGACTATTATTTATCAAAGCTTCAGCATTACAGTGCATACAAGGTTTGGATACGTGAATCAGTTAACGCATTGTATAGATCGAAAATTTGATGAAAAGAAATACTTAAAAATTATCTTTGTTAGTTTTTGAAAATATTTCAGTGAGTTCTACGGATTCATAAACTGAACTATACTATGCCAATGTAAACATGAATTTACTCATAATTGATCTACAATGTTAAGTAAATTTAATGATTATCTCTTTATTGTACATACAAGAATCTAATTCATTAAACTATTTAATAAATTTAAATAAACGCTTATTTTAATATCTATTGTCATAATACACAATGAAAATTTTACAGAATAATTTAAAATATCATGCAAGAACAATTTGATATTTTATATATATACATATTGAAAAAAGGATAGGTTTAATAATTTAGAATAAATTTTTGTATATTTAATACTTCTTAATCTAGCGAAATACAACTTTTTTGTGGTGGGTAGTCTCAGTTATTAATTACATTAATTTAACATTAAATGTTTAAACTAACATTTATATTATTTAAATATATAGTGAAACTCATTCTGAATGTATAATTCGTTTGTTTACTACAATTTTATTTAAATAAATATAATTTTACTAAAATAGTTTTCTTTTAATAGGAATAATTGTATAAGTAATTAATACTAATGGTAGAAAAAATGCATATGCTATCATAAAAAATATATATTCTTTTCATAAATTCATTTAAAATGTATTATGATCATTATTGTTGTCCTGAAAATATTTCTAAATATATATATTTTTCATTACTCATAATTATAAAATTGCAATTCCGATTTATATTATACATACTTTCAAGGAAAGGAAATCAAATACGGGTGACGGTCAATATCCAAATTGAGCAAGGTAAATCTAATAGGACTTGTATTCTGTATAAGCCATAAAGTTTTAGGTTTATATCTTCACACTCTTCCCATGTGCAATATGTGCAGACAATTTCTTAAAGACCATAATTTCCTACAATTAAATTGAATATACTGTAAAGTCCAAAGATTTTTTTTTCAAGAAAAATCCGTACCTTGGTCTCAAATTAGCGTCGAATTAAAGAGTAACATTTTCATAAAAAAAATTCTAATAAACATGGATATAAATTAAATTTTAATATAAAATAAATTCTAATAATATAGAAAAAAACGTAAAGTTTTAAAATGTTGTAATTAAGTTCGGCTTATTTTCTACTAATGGCTTACCTATACTAATGTAAGTAAAGTCGGCCGAACTCCAAGCGATTATGAGTAATAAACAACACATTTACGGACATAGGTTCATTAACTTTTTTCTTTAAAATGTTTTTTTCAAATCTGACGCCAAAACGAGTAATGTTCATTTAAAAATTTCCACTGACTATATACTATATACATGTTAAATTATAAGGAAGTATTTATTTTAAGTTTGTTAGGAATGGAAGTGCGTTAGGTCCTTAAACTTTTCAGAGCTTATTGTGCAGGTGATCAGAGTTACATTGCTCAATTTGGATTAAATTCATTGCCCATATCTGATACTGTCCTTTTTAGACTAAAAGTTGATTTAATTTAATTTTTAAAAATAAATAAGGATTAGATAATAGTTTAGATTAAAAAAAACTTAACTAAATATTATTTTAAAATATGATACTTTTAGAAATACTTCACAGTAGTGTTACATATTTTAATACTACACAACTAAGAAATATATATACATATATAAATTTATAATTCTTATTGCTAATTAGTTGACCAAGTAACAGTAAGAAAAATATAAATATATTTTGCAATGCAGCAAATACATACAGTAACTTGTTTAAATTTCGTCAATGTATAAAACTTTATAAATGTACTAAAATAATATAATAAAAGTAAACATTTGTTTAAAATGTGCTGCTAGTCATAATTATTTACATCTCACAGAATAAATGCAATTGGATTTTAAAATAAATTTTAGGTATCTTTAATTTTATTGCTTGATGCATTGCAGAAATACATTATCCTTTAATCTTATTTCTATTCTAATACTCATATCTTCTATTTTATTCAGATAATGCAGTTCCAGACTGTTAATTTTTGTAATATCTATCTCAATGATTGGCACCTTTATATCCATGTTACATTTAACTATAACAATTTACTAAAAAAATTATGTAAAAATTAAAAAATATTTTCTGGTTATGATTGAATAACCATAAATAATAATGTATTAATATGTATTACTTACTTTATTTTTGTGGATTTGTTTCTCTCAAAATGAAATTTTTCAGCTTTTCATAAGCTTTCTCTAAATTATCATTTTCAATTACTATGTCAAAATTTCCTGGTTCTTCACCTTTAGTTAATATTTTTATTAAAAAATCAAATAAAAATAGAAACGCTTATTAATTATATAGAATAATTTATACATACCAAATTCAATTTCTGCTTTTGCATAGGATAATCTCCGTTTCAGTGAGTCATGGCTTTCTGTACTACGTTTATTTAAGCGGTTTTCCAATTCCTGAATAGAAGGTGGCTTAATAAAAATAAATAACGGATTTAACGAACTACTTTTGATTTGTTTAACTCCCTCCGTTTCTATATCTAGTACACAAATTTTTCCAATTTGTTGAACATCTTCTACAGCTTTTTTACTGGAAATATAGCAAAAATGTATTACTGTAAATTGCTATTAAAAAATATACTTTGTAATATAATTGAACAAAGGTTAATTCATAATAAATTTGCAAGAATTATTATATCAATAAGGTTTACCTTGTACCATAAAGATTATCACTAAATATTGTAGTTTCCAGAAATTCTCCTTGCTCAATCTGTCTCTCCATATCTTCCTTAGTAGTGAAGTAATAATGTTTTCCATTTTCCTCATTAGGTCTTGGATTTCTAGTAGTGTGAGATACTGAAAAACCAAATTTATCTGGAAATTCATCAAATAATAATTTTATCAATGTACTTTTTCCACTTCCAGAAGGACCACATAAAACTACAGGGCGAGGTCCTTTTTGTAACATGCTGAAGAATCCTAAAAAAAATTTTTATTGTAAAAAGATTGACTGAAATTACATTTTCAGATACATTTATGAATGACAAATCAAATTAAAGTTTGTTAATCATTTTCTAAAGTTATAAAAAAGTTTGTTTAAAATTTTTATTGTAAAATATTACAAAAAAAATATTATTACAATACTTTGGTGCAAAATATTTTATCTACAATAATTTAATATACATATACCTATCTTGAGCACAGTAAAGCTTAATGGTATTTGTGTACAATTTAGCAAGTACATCTAAATCTTTGCATAAATAAGGTAAACAAAAAATATTTAATACATGAAAATACTTTTGTACCAATCAAATGACTATCTAATATAAACATACATAAAATCAAACAATGTTTATTAATATACCAATATTAAAATATATGCATAGCCTATTAAAATACGAAAATTGTAATTGAAATATTTTTTATTTCCCGTTATAAAACTTGCCATACTTCATTAAAAAAAAAATTATTAAAATTGAAAGCTACTGTAGGCATGACAAATACAAAAATTTAATTTCTATTAAAGGCCTTCAGAGTATTGATTTCGTGACGTTTCTCAAAGGCGCGCAAATAAGGTTGGATGAAGGTACCTAAATGTAATTTCAGAGATTCCAAATTATAAAATTATTTATAACGTAAAATTCTTCACACTTCATTTGAACTTTAGTACGAATAATGGAGAATAGGAAATTAAAAGATTGCTTTGCTAGAAGTTATAAAAATATTGATAAGGCAAACATTTGATGAATTTACTATAAAATGTGGCCATCAGCGAATCAACGATAAGTGTTTAAAAATAAACGTTTATAGAAAAACTAAAAGCTAAAATAAATTTTGGAAAGTTCGAAAAATGAACGGATTATAGAACAATAAAAATATATAATTTTGAAAGCGTAAGAGAAGTATTGTTCTTACCTTAATTAGCACGTAAAATAAAATGTATGTTTTTAAAATATATCTTTTTTCATGCACTTGACAATATTTAGCTTAAAACGTAATAAGCCGCTATCGTTCACCACGTTTTTACAATATAGTGAAACGCATTCAATTTGATATATACATATATATATACGTTACACGACACGACACCGCATTTCCATAAAGAGCAACAGCAAACACTGTATTAATTTGTGAAATGGATATAATATACACCAGTAGTGATATACTTTATACAGTAGATGTACATGAGATCAGCGATAATACTTTGTCAGTTTGGTGGAATTGGATAACTAATTTATGAAACTATTCGTAGAGTAGCGCTGTAATTCTATTTGTTTTGTTTGTTTGTTTAGTTCATTTTAGTTTGTTTCCTTTGTTTATTTGTGTAGTTTGTAAAGTTTATATGAGCGTGTTGGACTGTAAACACGTCTGCACTCATCAAATATAGTCCACAGCTACAGCCCTACATACTAAACACTCTGCATTCTGTGTAGGGTTTTTGCGTTTTTGAGCTATTGGTTTTTCACTTTCTCACCCCCCCTCTCTCTCTCTCTCTCTCTCTCTCTCTCTCTCTCTCTCTCTTTCTGCGCGTGTGTGTGTATGCGTATGCGCGTGCGCGCGTGTATATATATGCATGTATGCATATGTATATTTATCCAAATTTATCGTATGCATGAAAATAAAATAAGTGTTATAACTGAGTTATTATCGTGCAAATAATTGTATTTTTTAAACTATGATGCAATTATCATTATATAATATATGCTGATTTATAAAACTAATATGCAGATATACTATAAAAAGACCCTTTTTATGGTATACAGTTTATAGATAAAAGTTATATAATAAAGAAGTTTATTTACATTATGTCTGGACCTATATTAGTAGAAATATTATTTTGACATTCAATTATTGGGTACTGCATTTTTTTAATAATTCCAAAATATTTAAAAATTATATTTAAAATAGTTCAGGAGTTCAGGCAAATATTTCTGAAATAATATAGTAGTATTGAAATACTGATCAATAAGGAAAATATTTGATAAAATTCATACAGTAGATTGAGAAAATTATAATATACATACTTGTAAATATTTTCACAAATCATTATGAAATTCAATTGTATTTTACAGAAGAGAAAAGTAAGTTATATTATGTTTTTAACATCTAATTCCTAATGACTTGTTTGTAATATGTTTTTATAAATTTGTAAATGCTGTACTGGAACCGTTTTAAATCTTCCACACAGGAAATTGTGGCTTGTTCGATCGCTTGAGTCACCTTTCGGTTTCAAGTTCGAGTTTGTCAAGCAGAAAGAAATGCCGAAATTACTCGTGGTCGTGCATGTATTGAACAATCAAAATGTTATAATTATAATCTGACTTTTTACCATGAATGGTTCTAATACAGTTTTGCAATTATTTACTCTAGTAGTTTTGCAGTTATTACTCTAATATTAATGCTTTGTATACATTTATAATTTTATATTTTGTTTCAAATAGAATACTATTAATAAGGTTATATACTTAAATGTACTCAAATGTATTCCGAAAAGAATAAACATATTTTACAGCAAGTTCTTAATTAACTTATTAATAAATATAGAAAAGCAATACAATAAATTCTGTAATTTTTTATATTATAGTTTCAACTCATAGTAAGTAAAACTATTGATTCCTTTAAAATCGTAATATAATAAATATTTTTTTATTATTAGCAATAACTATATATATTAAAATTTAATATATTTATTTCATAATGTGTTTAGCATATGAAAAATAATGTCTTCAAATAATTCAAATAGTGATGCACAATTTGATCCTAATAAACAGATCAAAACTGAGCCTTGTGAATCATCAATAACAGTAGATAATTTACTTAAAATTATTAAAACAGAACCAGGTATTTCTAATACTACTAGATTACCTTCGTTTCGAGTGCCAAGAGATTTAACTTTGGGTGGTAATGTTAAGCTTGAAAGAGCTAAGAAAATATACACTCCTAATTTAAATGCTCAGAGAATAAAAAATAGAGAGTAAGTCACTCATATATAGAATACATACATATGTAAATTAATAAGAAGAGATTATAAAAATCAGTTGCTTGTTTATAATATAATTTATATTTTACAGAGATCAAAATCAAACAAATAAAAATGAAACAACGGGTAATAGAGTTCGTAGCCGTGATAAAAGAAAAGATGATAAAAATAAACAAAAAGGAAGAGGACGTGGAAAATCTGGAAGTAACTTGATTCAAGTAAGGTTTAATTTTAAAATTGTTTAAGTATATTTATTGTATTACAAACATATAAAAAAAATAGTTATATACAAATTTGATTATGTTCTAATAAAGTTTATATACAAGACTTTCTAGTGTTTCATTTTTTTAGATTTTAGATTTTTTTTATTCATTTAGAAATTTTTTAGATTTTGACTAAGTAAAAATGGAAGATAATTTTGCATTATTGAATTTAAATTCTATTCATTTTTTAGTCATCTGGAATATTTTCTGACGGTCTTGCAAATACATCTAACAAAAGGTATAGTAGTGGTGGTGGTTATAGAGACAGAGATAGTTCAGGAAGTGAAAGAGAGGCATCAGCAACTCTTGAAAGACCAAGACTATCAATACCTGAAAATTTAGATAAAGCGGAAGAGGCTAAACAGTTAAGAAGATTATTAAGAGATGACTTTGTAGATGATGGATTAGACGTAGAATTAGAAAATGCACCTGTTGCATTGCCTATGATTAATCGAGGTAAATATATATACTTTATTTGATTCATATCTATTCTTTTTATAATATACATTATAATGGATTTTTAGCTAAATTATTTAAATCTGAAAATGACATAATTAAACAAGAAGAAACGACTTCTGTGTGTTTACAAAATGGAGAAGGTATTTACTTATTTACTGTTAACTTATTATGTTATTATTATTATTAGTAGATTAACTAGTATATTAAGTAAAATTAAAATTTTTTAACCAAATGTAAACTATTACTTCATCAATTATGATTAATAATTATCAAGAGATTAAAGTTTTTTATTTTATTTAGCAAGATTACAAGAAAAAGTTAAACCAATTATATCCAAAATTAAAGGAAAAGAAGAAAAAATACCACTCACTGTACCTCAAATTTTGGAAAATAAATCAAATAATTTTATTTTAATGCAGGTAATTTTCATCAGACTTATTCATTTATTTAAGCATTTTTGAAAGTTTTTATATTAATATATTTGTTAGTTACCTGATTGTTTGCCAGGAGTACAAGCCGATAATAAACAATATGATCAAAAATCAAAGAAAACGCTTGAAGTTAGTGCAGAAAACGAGACTGATAATAAATCAAGTAAATTTTGTACTTTAAATAATTTAAAAGAGGGAATGCTTGGTAAACTACAAATATTGAGATCTGGACAGACTAGATTAGTTTTAGGAGATAATAATCTTTTAATAGATGTTGGATCAAACCTTAGTTTTCGTCAGGTATAATTGTTTCATATTGAGATTTTAATGTAATCATGAATTACTTATTTATAATTGAAAATAATTTATAGGATTTAATTGCTGCAAAAATAAGTAACGATAAACAGAGTGGGGTTCTAGTGAATCTTGGTCCAATCACTGGTACATTAATTTTTTCTCCCGATTTGGAAAGTATGTTAAAAAAACTGTAAACAGAATGGCGTATGAACATAAAAAATCCTTTTTAACAAATATAAATATTCTATAATTAAGTTATAAATTAAATATAAATTATGTTTTTCTTTATATAATGATAAAAAAATATGTATATATTTATATGTGCAAGTAAAATTTTGAACAAATTAATTTTGATTTACAATCTCATAAAAATAAGGTTTGTCAATTTTCATTTTAAATGTAAATTTAGTAATTCTGAATCTAAATTTAAAGTACAATTTAAAGTTAAGATTGGTTGATATTTATAAAAAAAAGATTAAACTATCATTTTTAAAACATAAGTATGACTTTTTTTATTTGTTTGAAGTTTTATCAATTTTTATGCATGGGTTGAGTTATAAAAAATATTTTATTAATAATTTAATTGTAAATAACATATAAAACTATTTTACTCCATAAATTATTATTGAGTAATTTAAAAGCATTTTTTACTTGGTATAAATGATTACGTGCTTAGATTATAAATTTGGAGATGTATTATAATCTTATTATATTAAAATTTCGTTATTGTTTTTTTAATATAAATTTATCAAGTCATCATTCAATTCATTCGAACAATAATGTTTGATTATAAGTATTCTGACTTTCTAAACATAGTGGATCTTTTATTAACAAATCTATTATTCAGACGATTAATTATTAAGATATTATACTGATCAAATGACCTAATAAAAAATTCAAGCGTTTTTTAAATTATATCATTATTGTGATAGTCAATCGCTCGCTATTCCTAATAAATTTTCATCGTGTAAAGGCTATTGAGTTTGTGAACTTTTTGATTAATGTTGTAAATAGTAAACAAGCAAAATATAGTTAAGGCTGTAAAGTTGTTGCAGCATCACAAATAAGATATATCCTATAATACATTGAACAAAATACTTACCACTGTAATTAATTTATGAATAAATATAAATATTTTATAAAAAATATTAAAAAAATAGAACTATATTTCATGACTATAAGGTATATTAAGTACAGTACATTTAAGAAAAAAACTATTTATTTTTATATTACTACTAAGTAAAAGCAGTTACTCACATTTATTTGTGAGTAAATACAGAAGAAGATTCTCGTGTCACTCAAGTCACGTATAACGCAAAATTAATGCGTAAGTTACATACAATTGTTTATACAAAGCCCTAAGCATTATGTATTTGCCATTTTCTGTAATAATTATCAAAGTATATGTAATACACTTACAGAGTTTGAGTTAATTGCATACTCAATTTAAATTTTTACAATTTATTTATGTAAAACTTTAGTCACTTCGTTCAACACTGTGTCCTTTTTTCATTGATTTAAGTGCTTTTTCTCGAAGTTTTTTTTCTAATTCTTCGGTATTTCCTTCACTCGCATCAGATTCTTCTGATTCTGCTACCTTTTTTTTCTTATGTTTTCTGTGTTTCTTATGTTTTTTATGCTTTTTATGTTTCTTTTCTTTTTTTTTCTTCTTTTCTTCTACCTCACTTTCCTAAAAAGATAATTATTTTAGTTATAACAGATATAATATTTTTATGTTAATAAATAATAATAATTAATAATCATTTATATTACCTCTGATTCACTAGTGCTTGTTTTGGGTTTCTTTTTTCGTTTCTTTTTTACTTTTTCTTCATCGCTGCTGTCATCATTTTTCTTCTTTTTCTTGGTCTCCTTTTCTTTTTCTGTTTCTTCATCATCTGAACTAGAATCTCGTTTTGATTTTTTCGCCTTCGGTTTTCCTTCATCTTCACTACTTGTAGATTCTTTTTTAGATTTTTTTGTTCGAGGCCGTTCATCTTCAGAGGAACTGTCTCTTCGTTTGCGAGATTTCTTTGGTTCCTCTTCAGAACTAGAGTCTCTTTTTGTTTTTCTAGATCTTGATTTTTCCTCTTCGGTTTTACTAGACTTTTTGGTTCGCTGATCATCTTCTGGTGAAGACGAAGTTCTACGAGATCTTCTTGACTTCTTCGAGTCATCTTCTTTATCCTTTGGTCGTTTCTTTACGTCATTTTCATTATTATCACGCTTTTTGGTTTCTTTCGAACGGTCTTTAGATCGGGTATCTGCAGAGACTAAAATAAATAAAAAAATAAGTTTAAGATAATACTTAAATTTAAATATTTAAATTTCTTTTATAAAAATTAATTTATTAGTTTATACATACCAGATCGACTAGTAGCTCTTGCTTTCTTAGGTTTCTCTGTTGCTTTCTTTTCCTCTTCAGATTCAGAACTAGATTCTGCTCTACTCTTATCCGATTTATCGTCATCACTCGATGCTTTCCTAGATTTTCGTGATTTCTCAATCTTTCTCGGTTTTTTTCTTTCTGAAATTATAATAATTTTTTAGAAATAATTTCGAAAGAATAGTATATTATTATAAAAAGAAGGAAACAGGTTTTTTTTACGGCTATCTCAAGAGAGCAAAATATTTTTTTGCCAAAAATTGCTTTGAGAGAGAGAGAGAGAGAGAGAGAGAGACAGAGACAGAGACAGAGAGAGAGAGAGAGACAGAGAATTATTATAAATATTAAAAATTAATATAAAATATATTTTATATATTGAGTTTATTTGATTGCTTATACCGTCATCGCTTTCGTTTGAATCTGAGGAATCATCTCTTTTATCTCGCCTTGTTTTCTTATTGCTTTCAACAATTTTTTTAGATGATGTAACTTCTGCTGTTTTTTGAGAATTACTTTTCTTATCCTCTACTGCAGGTTTGGGATTGGATTTAACAATCTTTTCATCCTTTTTCAAAGGGAATACTTCAGCATTTGCAACAGTAACTTCAGTAACTTTAGGAGATACAATTTTATCCTCTCTGAAAATCCGTTATTAACATTATTAATTTATTAAAAATAATTATAAATATAATGTATATAATGTTTCATACTTGAGTATTGTTTGTTGTTTAAGTTTATCTGCAACAATATCTTCTGTTTTCTTGAAGGGAGAGGGAGTGCGAGATAAACTTCGAGAAAACTAAAATTTTAATATAAAAATATTAGAGTTTTAATAAGAAAATACGCTTTGTTACAATAAAGATTTAAATTTCTAAAAAATTTTCGTAATATGAGAGAACCTTTATTTATGATTAAAAAGTAAAAAGTAAAAAAAAAATTAAATTAAAACACTTTTGTCAATTTGAAAATGCTTCGACTATCAAAAGAGCTGTTAAAAATAATATATTTATTTTTGCCAAACTAATGGTTTTTTCTATTTAATATCATTCTTTTATTTAAATATATTCAAGCAAGAGTATAGCAAATCTTTGATTAAGTCTATAAATAAAATTTTTTTTTAAACTGTGTTTCATTTAATAGTAAGTATAATGAATGTAAATTTGTATCATTACCCTATGTCTCGAAACAGGCAAAGTGGATGATGGAGTTTTCTTAGGAGAAATAACAGGCTCTGTTTTCTTTGGAACTGGGACTTCTACTTTTTTGGCTTCTTTTTCAGTGATTGCTTTCTTTTGTGCCTCTTCTTTCATAAGTTTTTCTTTTTCCTTACGTTTTAATTCTTCTGCTTCTTCTCGTTCTTTCTTTTCTTGTAATACTTTTTGCTCAAGTGCTTTCCTATAAGTGCAGCATTCCCAGATTGCATAATTTAGTATAAGGAAATTAATTAACAATTCAGTACATACAACACAATACTCAATATTAAAAAATAAAATAATAATTCTAGTAGAAATGTGCATCAGGTTTAAGAAGTTTATCAAAATATACTGTAGTATATAAAATATTACATCAAGCAAAAATTTTGTTTCATCCAGTGCAGCTTCTTAGTGAAGTTTAGGCCAGCATTAAGGGTCAAAGTTTCAACATTAAATAAAAAGGAGAAAATATACAATTAAAATTACAACTAACTATAGTTTTGCAGCATTTTTCTACAAATTTAGATAATTCTAAAAAAACTCCATACAGATTATCTAAAAAAACAAAATTGTTTTTTATAAACTTATTTGCTACACTTACCCTATTGTATTAAAATGATTTGTATGGTACAGCAATAGCACGTTTCTATTCGAAACATTAAAACAAATTTTTAATTTGACATTTTGAGTTTATTTCGATTATATCAATGAAGAAGTTTTTTTATAAGTCATTCAATAATAATTTTAAAAACATTAGTAGCATTTCGTTGTATTCTTTTAATTTATTGTTATAACACATTACTATACTATATTATATAGTTTCGCCCTCAACATCCATGAATGATAATTTAATACAAAATGCATTATTAAAAAACAGTTATTAAAACAAAAAATACATTATTAGTATGAGTAATATGAGAAACTATAATAATTCAAATAAATTGAATAAAAAGAATTTAATTGTATCAGCACATTTAAATAATTTGTTTAAATTTTGTTTTTTATTATTTTAATAAATGAAATTTATAAAATATATAAACTTCTACATTGATTCTATAAAGGTGAATAAGAAGGTAAGTATCAAAAATTAGAATATCCACGAACAAATTAAATTCCGTATGAAATTTTAAATGATACAATTTTAAATAATAAACTGATTTCAAAGTATACAATTTAAAAATAAAAAATAAAATGTGTTCTGATTTTTGTTGCAGATGTCTATATACATATTTACGCATTGAAATGTAAGAGCTATTAAATACAATAATTAAAAAGAATACAGATAAATAGAGTAGCTCCTCAACTGAAGAATAAATTAAAACAAAGATAGTTATAAAAATTAAAGTAACAAATTTTAGTAATTCAAACTTAAAATGTCAAAATTGTGTTGAACCCAATTGTTTTTTAATCAAACTAAAGTTTTGAAATTTTGGTTATTTTTAATTAGTTTCCTAACATTCAAACAATCCTTATTTTTGACCTTTCCTGTAATGATAGATTTTTCTGTAATACTTATTTACATTCATTTTAAAGAAATGAAACTCGTAATTTATATATATACACACAAATACATACATATAAATTAAATTTGAAAACAAAATGTAAGAATATTATTTTTAGATACAAATTGATAATCAACATGTTTTATATTTTTATAAAAATTGTCAAATAAATCATTAGTATTATTAATTTTTACATTTTTGTCAAATGTCATTGAAACTCAAAATTTACATTTCTTTTATTAATAATCTTGTAAATATAAACTAATCAATAGAAAGAGAAATAATCAATAATCATACAAATGTAATTTTTGTACAATTTTCTAAAATTTTCATTCGCCAAAATAAAGGTCAAAAATTAGAATCCTAATTTAAAAATGGATATAATTTTGAGTTAGTTGTTAAAGGACCAAAATTTCGAAAATCAAATTAAAATAATTAAAAATAGGATTTTAAGAAATAATAAAGTAACATTAAAAAAAGATAAAATTAATTTTCGAAATCGTGATCTTTCTAAATTTTGATATTTTTTTATTTTATAGGTAAATATTGTAATAAAAAGTTTAAAATGTGTTTAAATCATTCAATTTCCAATAAATAACTTTTTAATAACTTAATGTGTACAAATTTTTTTCTCATTAATAATTATTTTTCTTTACTTGATAAATGTATTAATGAATATTTTGGTATTTATTATATTGAAAAGTTTGTATATTGTACATTATCAAAATGAAAAAAAAATCGCATTGCATATTTTTTTTTTTAGAATTCGAGTTAGTTTTTTCTAATCAGAAGTTTATTTTACCTATAAAATAGTAGAATAAATATACTATATATCTAAAAAATGTTTGTATAGATTTAAATATTCTTAATCTTACTTTTCTGATGTGGACCTTCGTGATAATTGGATTCAAAGCAAAAAAAAGGTCTTTTATATTTTAAATCTTGAAGATAATATGCACTTTTAAATGCAATTTTTTTCTATTTCAATTTGAGTTTTATTAAAAGCTCAACTTTTATTCGAATTACAATCACATTTTATAATTTTTATCCAATGAAAAAAATTGCAATAAAAGTTACATTATATTTTATGAATATATTAAATAAATAGAATTCATCGTTTATAGTATTGATATCTGATAGGTTTACATAATTATCTTTTTAATTTTAATAATTTAAGATGATTTAGTTTTTATAATAAATAGAAATACATTCCATTTATTTTTCCAAATCCGATATATTTTATTTTAATTCATAAAGTATTTGAAAGTGATGCGTTAAAATTAATTATATACGAAAAAATTAGAAAGACAGATGTAAACATATCTAATAATACAAGAATATAAACAATGAGATCTTTGAAACAGTGAACTTAGTGTTAATTAAACAAATGTTTCATAATAAGGAAATCTTAATAACAGTATATAGAATCTCTTTAAATATTTTACATGGCTTTTGATTTACTATTTCTATGATCCCTAATGACAGAATCTTAACTTATGTGACAATACAACAATGTAATTTCAACTCACAAATTAGAGTATAAAATCTTTACTTAAACTTCAAAGAATAAGATCCTAATTTAAAATCTAATTTAAGTTCATATTAGAACTATGTTTTTTAGAATTTTAATTAGAATTTTATTATGCAGAAGTTAAGAGTTAAAATTAATGCATTCTCATAAGCTCAGATTATGCTATTATTAGCAGTCATTTTACTTCTATAACTTGTTTAAATTATGTTTCTTTTTTGTAAGACATATCATAATTAATATGACGCTAGTTATATTTCACTTCAGAAGTAGTAAATTATTAACAGCATAATAAATTATATTATTTATCAATTAATTAAATAACTTTTCAAAAGGTTAAATTTTTAAATGAAAATGTTATTTCAAATTATTTATATCTGTAAACTAGTCAATTCATAATTATTTCAGAAATTACCTATTCCTAGCAGTTTCTATTTGGACCAAACACTGACTAGATATTCCTGTATTCCATAAGCGATTAGTAGCTTCTGTTTTTCACTGAACCAGATTATAAACAATAAGATTAAACAAAGAGAAAATCTTACCTGGCGATTTCGTCATCGTCATCACTGGACGACGATTCACTGCTGTGTTCGCTGCTTGATCTTGATCGGCCGTTCCTGAAATCCTTGCGTTGAAGTTGTCCAGCTGCAGCTTGGGCAGCTGCTACAACAACTTGAGCGGCTGTTTGAGGTGGCATTGTCAAAATAGCTGATCCTGGAGGTGGGACAACCGATTCTAAAATGCTATTAACGGACTTCTTTGAAGGCTTGTCCTCGGATGAAGATACGCGACGCCGTTTCTCTCTCGATGCCGACGTATTTTTAGTGCTGCTCCGTGAGCGACGATTGCGTTCACGCGAGCGTCGGTGCCGATCTCGCGAACGATCACGTGACGAAGATTTGTCTCGATAACGCGAGCGATCTCTGTCCGATGAGCGACGGCGTGAATCTCTACGCCCGTCACGATCTCGATCACGATCACGGTCGGGTGAACGGCGCCTGGAGCGTCGCTCAGATGAGCGGCGACGACGATCTAAAGAACGACGGCGTCGGCGCTCAACTGGACTGGGCGAGCGACGACGGTAGCGTCCGGGTGATCTGCGAGGACTCCTAAATAAAGCATTTGAACGAAAGTGTTTATTAATTACGCTTTGTAAGTTTTTGTTTTTAATTATTAATATATTGAACGATTAAGCATACAACAGAAAAGAAACAATCTTATTTTAATAAATATTTGTAGTATAAAGCTAGTATCTAATCAGAAACAGAGAACTTGGGTAAATACGATCGGAGTATTAAGGATAATTTTGTTTATTAAATATAATATAGTTTACCTTCGCCTACTAGGAGCTCTACGCACAGAAGGTGGTCTCATACTGCGACTACCACTGTATCTGTCTCGACGATCACGATCGCGATCTCGATCCCTGTCTCGATCTCGCCTCCTATCTCTATCTCTATCCAATGATCTTCTATAAAAAATTAAAGAAATTTTTTATATTTAATTTATAAAGAAATGTCAATTTCTAAAATTTTAAATTCTTACAAGATTTTTTTATTTCTAATATATTTTATCAAAATCTTATATTACGTATAGAATATAAAAAATAACTCTATTAATAATGGTTGATGTAACAAATACTGTACCTTCTGTGCCTATCGCGAGATCTATCGCGTGATCTATCGCGATCTCTGTCTCTATCTTTTGAACGATCTCTATCTTTCCTAGGCGATGGACTACTGCGTCTCTTAAGTGTTGATTTTCTTTCCCTACTGGAATCACTGTCGCTTGCGCTATCATCTTTATTTGTTTTTCTATAAGATCTTTTTGACTGAACACTGTCCTTCTTTTTCCTGATCTCAAAGTCATTCTTGTCCTTCTCTCTCTTATCATCGTCGGATTCGGAACTGCTGCTTGAGCCACTACTTGGACTTGTAGCTTTTCTGTTTTGCTCATTATCTGCTTTATTTTTATCTACAGACTTAGAGCGCGATTTGCTCTTAGAGCGACTCTTAGAAATAGATTTAGATCTTGATTTCGAAGACCTCGAATCACTTGACAAGGATCTCGACTTTCTCGATTTGCTTCTATCTGGACTTTTAGAACGCGATTGTTTGGCACGTGATCGAGAAATCGAACGCGATGAGCGTTTACTTGGCTTCGGGGACCTAGAACTAGATCGCCGGGACCTTGAGCGATCTAAAGAGTTAGATTTCGATCTTCTAGATTTAGACTTAGATCTTGATCTACGAGATTTCGAATTAGATCTTGAGCGCCTTCCCTTTGATTTAGAACGAGATCTACGTGATTTCGATTTGGACCTTGATCGGCGAGATTTAGACTTCGATCTAGATCTAGAGCGTCCTCTGGATTTTGATTCTGACCTAGAACGACGTGACTTAGATTTAGACCTGGAGCGCCGTGATTTAGATTTTGATCGTGAACGGCGTGACTTAGACGTGGGCGAACGCGATCGATGCTTATAGGACGGAGATTTTGAACGCGATTGTTTGGATTTTACAGAAGGAGACTTAGAGCGTGATTTTTTCACTACTTTATTGTTGCTTTCTGCATCCACTTTTTCTACAGAAGGAGATCTATTATTCTTCTTTTTTCCATCGGCTATACTCATCAGCTTTGCTTGTAATCTGGATATTGCTACTGCAGCCTCCCTATTCAAACAAAGTTTTTTTTATTATTATTCTAATAAGCTAGAGTTCTTCAATGTTAGACAAGACCAATGTTTTATAATATTTAAAAATTGAAAATGTGTATTAAAATTCTGAACAGGATGCAAATGGTGTAAATCTTGGTATCATTGTTTAATAGTTAACTTTTTTATACAAAAAATATTTTCTACTACAACTTAATAATAGTAAGATTAATCTATAATGCAACTGGTTTATGATTTTTGAATATTGTAAAAAATTTATAAAAGGTTGTAATTATAATTGAAATGATATGGTTAACAATGAAATTAAATATTTTGTATTATCAGAGACTGAATAGATTATTATTGTTTTTTATTACTATTGAAAGTCAATTACAAATGATATAACCTAATTACTTACGGTTTTGTTTTTAATGCCATTACTGGAATAGCATTATCAGCTTGAGGTGAATCCTCCCGTTCAGATTTTACTTCAATCATTTCTTTACTATCTTTTGTTGATCCTTTGCTCGGTGATCTTGATGAAGATCTACGTTTACGACTGGAACGTTCACGATCTCTATGTCGATCTCGTGATCTACTTCTTTTGCTATAAATGTTGTTAAATGTATTATAATTAGTAAATATTATATGAATGAATAATGCAACATCAATAAGGCTGACTTAGAAAATACTGACTTGAAACATAATAAACTTTTTACATTTAATGAATAACATAAGTTATTATTGCAAATTAAAAAAAAAAAAAAATTTCTAGGTTTAAAATTTATTTTATAGAACGAAATTAATCCTTGAGATTAAATAAAATAACAACTGTTTTAAAATATTACTATACTAACCGATCTCTGTCGCGTTCTCTACTGCGTTCCCTTCGACGTTCCTTAGAAGAGGCACGCTCTTTTTCTTCTTTTTTTACTTTACTATCGCTGTCATTATCCTTGTTATCTTTCTCTTTCTCTTTATCTTTTTCAGCTATTGATGCCTGCAATTTTTCTTGCTCTTCCTATTTTATAAAATTAAAACAAAAATAAAGATTAAATCTTAGTATGCATGTATCTTTTTAATAATTGAAGGCTAATTCACGACTTTCTTAACTACTTCGACATTATCGTCTAAGGACATCTTGTTGAATGTTAATAAATCGTTAGTTTTTTGTTTTGCATAAAATAATCAATCGGTAAGGTTGAAATCACTTCAATGCGGATCAAAAATAATTTACTCGCGTGGATTTCCATTTCAATCCGCGAGAGTGAGATACGAGTAATCGTATTGCCCCCCCCCCACTTTTTTAAAATTTAGTTTAAATA